>JAVJIF010014138.1:0-107294 GCA_038442645.1 Agave tequilana | reverse complement strand
AAACTTTGAAACAATAAAGATATAGATTCTAAAGCTCTAAAATTTGTTTTTAAAACGGCTAAAAACTCAGTTGACTTGAGTGTTTTTCATTGATTTGCAAGGGGAAAAACTTAAAAAAAAGAATTGAGGAGAGAAATTACAAGTAATTCTTTAAAGAAAGGAAAAAAATTACAAGTAGATCTTTTCTCTGAGATTTTCGGGAAAGTATGCCAGTGGGAATCTAATCATCGCGTGATCACTTTATCCCGTTAACGATGCAACCGGTCGATGTTCAAGCCTTCTCGTGAGAATTTTCATCTCGCCTGGTTCCGAAAATTTTCTGAAGATGAAAGACTTTAGAAGAGAGTTAAATCTCTAGAACTTTGGGAGTTTGGAAGCAAGAGGAAACCTTTGGCTTGGGTCTCTCAGATCTCTGAATTTTTCAGCCCTTGTTCTCTCTTGAAAAGGGCAATTTATAGCCAAATAGGGTAGTAACCGCCCCTTGAATTCAACAAGGCTGAATCATCCCGTTAGCTTCGCGCCAGGCTTGTATAGCCTGGCGGCGAAGATAAAAGGGAAAACTCTAGCGAAGCTAGAGTGTTGGAACCCGTTTGCACGTCTCCACTTATTGTTAGACCAAGTGGCCGGGTGTAACCGCCTGCTAAAGCAACTAATTCCACTATTAAAGTGGAGTTAATACTGATAATCCCCCTATCTTTGAGAACGGTCATATAAAAACCTGGCAAAGCTCGCGACGGAGCTAGATGAGAGCTTCATGCAAAGCTCATCTAAAAAGCTTCACGGAAGTTATATTCAGGACCTCAAGCGAGGCTAGAAGATAGCTCAATTGATGAGCTAGGTGAAGCTTCAGGTGAAACTAGAAGGTTATCTCAGAGAGGAGCTGGCCTAAACTTTCAGCGAAGTTGGTGAGAAAGTTTCAAGCGAAGCTAAGATTAGCCCTCCGCGGGGCTGATGGAAGCTTCATGCGAAGCTTGTTGGCTTGGCCTTTTGCAAGGCCATGAGGTGCTTCAAGCGAAACCAGCCCCTTTGAGCTCATGCGAGGCTAGGTGTTTGCACAGACCTAGCCCTATTGGCGTGGGCATAAAACTAGTCATGAGCTCGTCCATGACTTTGACTTTTATAAATGTCGCCGAGTTAGATGTCGTTCAGACCGATTGAAGTGCTACCCGGGAGCTTTCTTTTCGGAGTGTCAACAAAACTCTCTTCAAAATTTTCATGAATCTGTAATGAATTGGTACAAATTCTGAAACACTTTGAATCTGAAGCCTAATACCTACATCGATTAGGTCAGAAAAATCCATTGGGTGCAACTGTACATTGAACTAAGTAATCACAATTGTTTTAACCTAGGATTCTATGAGGAATGAGCTCTCAGCGGAGCTAAGACGAAGCTTCAGGTGAAGCTAAGGATGGCCTTTCAAGGGAGCTAACAAAGCTTCCTGCGAAGCTAAAGAAGACGTTTGCTGCTTAAGTTTTTCAAGCATCGTTTCAAATTATTTGAAATGACAATTTGTGTTCCTTTTGAGGAGGCAAGATCGACGTTTGAGCGTCTATAAAAAGCCACTTGGCTGAACTTCAGAGAAGTTTATCTTCTCTTCAAAACTCTTCAAAAAATTTTCAGAGATTAGAACTCTCTTCATCTTCTTCTTTCGAGATCTCTCAGAACTTTTTACAAGTTCTAATGACACCCAAACAATGCATAGGGAAAGAGGTTGCCACCTCTGCGACGGCGCCGCCGCCGCCTCTGACCATTGAACGACCCATTGCGGGTAGGGATTTCTTCTTATTGTAGAGATTATTTATCTCTTTTGAAGCCAAGTTTTGCTATTTCATGGTGAATCCGCCGTGATTTATCATGATTTGGTGATCTCAGGGAGTCAAACTCCCTAATTTTGATTCTATCGAATTTAAGGGATTTAGTTCTCCATTAATTTCGTGAATCAAAATCAGAAACCGAAAAGTTTCTTCCTCAAGCTTACATGCTAAGCTAGCCCTTGGGGCTTTTCGCATTCTGTTTCTTGGCAGAATGTGAAGTTGAGCCTCAGAGCGAAGCTAATTAAAGGACTTTGAGTCCTTTGAACTATTTTAGGCGCAAGTGCCATTTAAGCTTCCCAGCGAGGCTAGCCTTTGGGGCTTTTGCACTCTGCCTTTGTGCAGAGTATGAAGTTAAGCTTCATAGCGAAGCTGGATAAAGGGTTTACCCTTTAGAGTTCCTTAGGGATGATTGCCTCTTAAGCTTCCATGTGAAGCTAATCCTTTGTGACTTTTTTGCACTCTGCCTCTATGCAGAGTGCGAAGTTAAGCTTCGGAGCGAAGCTGATCCAAGCTAGCTTCACTTGAAAAGTGAAGCTATGCCTTAGAATTTTTTGCACTCTTTTCCTTTTGTCCATAGGCTAACATGCTTGCCTTTTTTTTTTTTCTATTTTTGCAGTGGACTATACTCCCGGCCCATTGAATAATCTTTTTGGGTCATTTAGGTATTGAATGGGAACGTCAGTCTGTAGTTCCAAGGACAGGCTTCTTTATTTAGTGAAAGGAGCACTCCAGATCGTGACGTCTTGATTCAAACTGGAGACCAGCGCATGATGAGGAGTAATATACCACTGCTCCTCTAGAAGACTGTGACTGGAAGATCTACCAGAAGACTAGATCTATGTTCAGGGATGCGACACCCAATACGGATCTGCAGCTGCTAGCCGGGAAGGGCATTGGATTTTCACTCTGAATGGTGAGAAGTATTACCTCCGTCGAGCAAGTGTCACTTCTCACTATCCTTCTTCCAGTGTGTGATGAGGCCTGGAAAGATGAATGGTAGGTGACCCGGACTACTAACTCAGTCCATGTGGGAGTATTGACAGCTTTCTCTCACGGTTACACCAGGGCAGGTCCCCCTCGGTCCATATGGCTGTTGAGACTCAAAAAAATAAGATTTTTACTGGCCCGAACAATGTCTAAACTTGTTGACATTTACAAAAGACAAGTGACAGACAAGCTGACGACCAGTTTTCACCCATCTCTGAGGGACAAGGAAGCAACTTGGACTCCACTGATCTAGCAAGCAGACAGTGAGCCCGGATTGTCTCTAAACAGACCTCAGCAGGTCTAAGATGCTAGCACTTAGCATCACATGAGCCCAAAGGATAGCCTCGCCTGAGAGGCTAAGATCATCCAACTTCGCCTTGAAGCCATTTAAAGCTCCGCCAGGAAGCTAACTCATAGTTTCGCCTGAAGTGCTGAAGCGCAACTCCGCAGAGAGTCAGCTTCGCCTGAAATCATACACAACTACGCAGAAGGGTATGCGGTAGCTTCGCCGAAGAGCCTTCTTCTGACTTCGCTAGATACTGCCTCCGGCTCCGCTGTAAGTTCAAAAGCGGTAGCGCCGCTGCTGGTCTGTTATGGTCAACCTTTGACCAATCAAATCTCCAGATGAGATCAGATCTAATCGGGATCAAGATCAAATCCAATCGAGATCAAATCTGAGATCAAATTTGGCAGTTGATTACCACAATCTCTTGACTCTCTTAAAACGAGTAAGAGGATCAGGAGAGATCTTTCAACTATATGGAAGAAATCAAAACGGATCAGGAGGATCAACCGACCTGCCATTTCTAGCTTCGCAGAAGCTGATCCTAGCCTCGCAGCAGGGCTACTTTCTTAGATTTAAATAGATTTGATTCAATCTATTTCATACTTTCAGGGACAATTATACCCTTGCTCTCCTTATAAATAGCCCACCAGGGCACAAGTAAGGAAGACCAGGCACATGCACAAGAGGACGACTTCTGAAAAAGAGAGGACTCCCACAAGCAGAGACTGAAAATCACCTAGAGGGGGGTGAATAGGTTATAATGCTAATCTATGAACTTAATGCTGAATTTAAAAAAACTAATTGCAATTGACAAGAGATGCACACTAAAACAAGCCAAGCAAATAATTATTAATGAACAATATGAAATTATGCAAGGCACAATATAGAGAGAGAGAGTAAGAGCCAGGGCTCAAGCGCATACAACAAGATATGTTTCGAGTTCGAGCACTCAGCTCTACATCCCCGCCTTTACCCAGAAGATTTTAAGTCTACTAGCTTATCCACAAAGGACTCCCACAAAGGAACCTCCACCGAGGATTTGGGGCAATAACAATTACAGGAGTACCCAACTCCTCTCCTTACAAACACAACCTCCTCCTTGAGACACAACTCCAAGCCAACAAACTATCACCTTACAACTTGAGGATTAACACAAGGATCACCTCACAACTTGAGGGATACAACCCAATGCACAACCTCCTCAACATAATAGGGAAAGGCACAAAGCCAAGCAAATGAAGGGTTTAAACTTGGTGGTCTTAAACAACAACCACAAACAATTTCTTTCCCACACAAAGATCCTATAAAATAAGATAGTAGATGTAGCTCAAGTGTGGAGAAAACCAAAGGAATGGAAATAAAAAACTCAAAGAAAATCTTTGGGAAAAACTAGAAACCAAGATGAAGAAGTTGAATCAAAATCTTTTCCCAAAAACCCTTTCTTGATTTTCCAAACTCTAGCAAAAACACCAAATAGATTGATCAATTTAAAACCCAAAAACTTCTTTTGATTGCTGTGAAAGCACTAGAGAGTCAGGAAAAATTAGCACAAAAAATCTTAGGAAAAACCTCTTTCCAATGGGTATTTTAGACCCCAGAAATTATAGCCGCTGGCAGCAGAAACTGCCAAAATTGAACCCTCGGTCGACCGTCCAACGGTCATATTTGACCGCTAGCAGCTACCGGGCGGTCGACCATCCCCAGAACCAGAGAGCAACGGCCGACCGCTCTGTCGACCGCTCGGTCGACCGTGCACAAACAGAGAGCAACCTGCTCTCAGTCGGTCGACCGTGCGGTCGACCAGCTTATGGGGCAGCCAGCGTGCACGTATCCTTGCACGTCAGTCGACCGCTACGGTCGACCGGCTACTTGGTCCGGTCGACCGACCTAGTCTGGCAGCAGCAGTAGTCCGGTCAGAAAACAAGTAATTTTTATTCTAAAAATATAAAAAATAGTTTTTATCATTTTATTTTGAAATATAAACTTGTGATAAAATTTCATCATAAATAACAAACATTTTGAAACATTTTTGTGTCTTATCATTTTTACCAAAAATAAAAAACTGTATTTTCTAAACTTGAATTTTTGAATAGAAAATACACTTTGTCCAAACTCATCCAAATACAAAACATGGTATTAAACAACATTAGGCATGATGTATATGGATATAATCCTATATACATGAAACATATTATATCCATGTTTTTGACTTTAATTCCAAAAATATATTTTGTTAGAATTACCAAACATAAAACACATGAAATAGACTATCAAGCTAAGTTTGTTTTAAGAGTTGAAGCATGCATGTATATAGAACAAATCTAATTACATTAAACCATGTAAACTTGTTTTGAATCTATCTATTCATGCAAACCAAGATCGGTTAAACCAAAACGAAAAACCGAAAACCAATTTCAAACATGAACGTGTGTGTTGTGAACTTGAGCATATCATACTATTCTAATCTTTACAATTTGGATCTAAATACAAAACTAAATTATGGTACCGATGTCTTCTTGTAGAGCGCCGTCTCCAAGCCAACTCGATCCAAAACTCCTTGATCCACCGAGCAAGTGCTATATATATCTTTGACGCTCGGGCTCTTGAATCAACATGTGAAAGCTTCCAAATCATCTTGTTGAAGCTAATCACCTACTAAAACTTGATTAATGATCTAAAACAAAATCACAAGATTATTAGTACACATAACTACATGAGTTAATCATCATCAAAACTAGAGTGGAGGCTTCTGGGCCAACAATCTCCCCCTTTTTGATGATGACAAAACTCATGGAGTTATATATGCATGGATTAAGTTAAGCTTCAAAGAAGCTCCCCCTTAACTCATGCATAAAATAAATAAACATAATATGCAATAATGACAATGCAAAAACAATAAAAGGCTCTAGAAACCCAAAGAAGCTCAAAAAAAAAACATGCTCTAGATACCAAACATATGAAATGCATCATTGCTAAAACGTGCTCTTGATAACAATAAACTCTTAATACCAATAAACTCTTGATACCAATAAAAACATGTTCTTAAATAATGCTCTTGATACTAATTAAACAATTAAACTCTAATTAAAAATTAAACGACACACTAATAAATAAAATAAAACATGCATATAAAAATGCATATAAACTCAAATACTTCTCCCCTTTTGTCAATCATCAACAAAGGGGTCCAAGTAAAAAAAAAAAATTCTTCTCCCCTTTTTTGTTCGAAACAAAGAAACATAAAAGGGTTAAAAAGCAATAAAACAATGTTCTCCTCTTTTTGTCTAAAACACAATTATGTAAAAAAGGGTGACAATTTAAGATATCAATTAAAAATTTGTCAAAGTAGAGCATCTTGATACCAATTGAAAGAAAATATAAAAACATTGATACCAATTATAAAAACAATCTTGATACCAATTGAAATTTAAACATAACAAATTTGAATTTCTAAACAAGGATTTTGTACCAATTGTAAATATTTTTCATTTTGAACATATGATACCAAATTGAAATTTTCATTCATAAGTATGGGAGTGGAATCAAATACCAATTGAAAGATGAAATGCAAGTTTTCTCCCTCTTTATGAATTTTCAAATAAAATAATGAATAAGCTTGTATATGGATACAATTGAAAATTAGTCAATTAAAACAAGATAGTCATTATAAAACAAGCTTTATCATGATCAAAATTTGTGCTCTAAGATATATGAATATAAAAGCACAAATAAAAACATATATGTATGAAAATTAGATACCAATTGAAATTGATACTCTTTGAAGTGTAAGCATACATATAAAAAAAATATATGAGTATACAAAAATGTCAATATTGATACCAATTGAAAGAATCTCAATGATACCAATTGAAACAACAATGATATTAAGTGTATATCTCATATAACCTAGCCTCCCAATCATGTTCATTTTAAAATGATTTTCACTATAAGGCATACATGAGCATAATCTCCCATCCAACCACCCTTGGAAGGTAGGGGTTTTCAAAAATAGGTTTGAAAATATAGCATGGTTGATCTCTACCATAGTGAAGAATACGAACAAGTTAAAGGAAAAAATTTTTAAACTAGTACGAAATCCTTCAAGCAAAGAATAAAACAAAATTATTTTTTATGAAACACATGTAAATCACATGATCACTAAACACTCAAAGTCCATAAAGCCGTATCAGTCTCATGAAAACAAATCATGAGTAAACTAATAAAATGAGTGTACAAGTATAATGTGACACATATCAACATGAAAATATTCATTAAGCTCATATGAAATTCCTTAAGAACATGAAAACATAAAAACTAGATTTTCATTACCAAATTGAAATCACCTAAAAACATGAAAATCATCAAAACGATTTAAAACTTTAAGGCATATGTATGTCATGTACAAACTAAAGTATACATACATATCCTAAACATAATGAGACCACAAAGTATATGCATGGAGGCACGTGGCTCAAAAGATGTACATGTATAATCAATAGTTTGGACAAGATAGACATATACATGAAGTTAAAACACATGATCATAAAACATGTCCAAAATAGGGAATACAGTTAGAATGCATGAATCATCAAAACTAGACTATACTAGCACATCTAATGGGTACAAATAAGCATCCAAGCACAAACATATATAAAGATTTATTTGTGTCCAACTATATGTACAAGTATAAATTCTAGTCTTAATGAAAACTAACATCTAAACAAGTAAAAATCATTAAGCATAAAACGAGATATAAATCAACATGAAAATTATAAACATGATCATTATGTAAATTCACATGCTATAGAGCTATGACGTGCAAATAGCTAAACTAATGGTGAGAACACCATATGGGTTCATATAAACATGGGTGATCTCAAAAGCTATACATGCATGTCAATGATCTAAGAGTCATGGCATTGAACATCAAAACAAAAAAAAAATCATAAACACACATATGATCATTATGTGTATGCATTAGATCTAGGACATACATATTAGTTTAAAAACTAAGTGAGAACACAAAGATAGGTCCATGGGTGTCTCAAATAACTAAACATGTATATCGCTAATCTAAATCACATGGCATAATCTAATGAGCTTTAAAACATGACATGCTATAAATCAACGACATGAAGAACATAATAAGCATGCAAATATAAATGGAGTTAGAGATTGATACCAATACCGATGAAGGCACCTCTCTAGTTCTCCAAACCAATGGTGGTCCTCTCCACCAAACTCCCCTTGAAAGTGATGCATCCAAATTGTTTTCTTTAAGCACGGAACGCATCCACTTCAAGGCACCGCTACTCTCACGTGATGCGAGAGCCCACACCTACATCAAAAATTTTAGGGGTGGCCTTTAGTACCCATTTCTTTTGGGTCCATAGGGGTTAGTATCTTTCCTAACCCAAACAAGATTATTTGCTAAATTTTCAATATGTAAACGATCATAACAAAATCTATGCAAGGTGGCCTTTTCGACCACAATGTGTACAAATGTACACATGGGCATACATGTGATGGTGGTGACCGTGGGAAGCATGTGTATGCCGTGGAGGGTGTGCATGCAAGGATGGAGCTTGTTTCTTGCGAACCAAGGATTCCAAGCGTGTGTGATTCAAAGCACATTGGCTCAAAGTGGAGCCTAAACAATCAACACTTTTCTTCAAAATATTTATATCATTTTCAATAGTAGAAGATAAAGTGGAGCATGCCAAAGATGTGCTAGATGAAGCTACACTAGCATGACAAACATGTGAAGATAATTCAATTTTCAAAGATTCATTTTTCTTTAAAACCAAATCCAATTCTTTTGTAATGAAATCAATTTCATTTTTCAATACAGTTATCTTTTAAAATAAAATCTAATTTAGAAGATAAAACCTCATTATTTTTCACAACATCATCACAATTATTTTTGCTTTTCAAAACATCAATCTCTTTTAGGGAAAGGTCTAGTTGAGATCATGGTGAGTCACGTTTACTAGTAATCTCTTCCTTCTCTTGCAAAACCGATTCAAAACTTGAACATAAATCCTTCATTTCTTCTTTTAGTTCAAGATTATTCTTTTTCAACAAATCATGTTTTTCCAAAAATTTTAAAGCTTTTGAGCAAGTTCCATATTCAATGTTTGAACTTCAAAACAACCATGGCAATAGGAACTAGAGCTATCATCTAGTTGAGAATCCGATTGTACCTCAAGGGAGTCTTTCCCTTGGACCATGAGGCAATGCTCGTCGGACTTGTCTCTCCTAGATCTCTCAATTGTTATAATCCTTGGTAGCTCGGGAGAAGTCAATATGCTCCAAACTGCAAAAGCTGAATCATAATGATCAAACACGTGTAAAAGATCTTCATTAAGAGATGCTCTAAGTGTTTTAAGTGCAAGTGCATTGGCCTTATTATGCTTGCTATCATTGGGGTAGGATTCCTTGGTAATGACTTGGTAAACTTTAGATCCTAAGGCTTTCAAATGACTACTCATCTTGGCCTTCCAAGATCATGTCTAGAAAATCAAACATAGGAGGGCTATCCATGAGTGCAAACTAAATGTGTGCAAATGAAAAATGCAAATGAAGATTAGCAAACCAAGATCTCACTCCAGGTGGTTAAACCTAAGTATCAGGAGCGGAGGCTCTGATACCAATTGAAAATCACCTAGAGGGGGGTGATAGGTGATAATGCTAATCTAACGAAATTAATGCAGAATTTAAAAAAAACTAATTGCAATTGACAAGAGATGCACACTAAAACAAGCCAAGCAAATAATTATGAATGAACAATATGAAATTATGCAAGGCACAATAGAGAGAGAGAGAGTAAGAGCCAAGGGATCAAGCGCAAACAACAAGATATGTTTCGAGGTTCGAGCACCCAGCTCTACATCTCCGCCTTCACCCAGATGGATTTTAAGTCCACTAGCTTGTCCACAAAGGACTCCCACAAAGGGAACCTCCACCGAGGATTTGGGGCAGTAACAATTACAAGGAGTACCCAACTCCTCTCCTTACAAACACAACCTCCTCCTTGAGGCACAACTCCAAGCCAACAAACTATCACCTCACAACTTGAAGGATTAACACAAGGATCACCTTACAACTTGAGGGATACAACCCAATGTACAACCTCCTCAACACAATGAGGGAAAGGCACAAAGCCAAGCAAATGAAGAGTTTACAACTTGGTGGTCTAAACAACAACCACAAACAATTTCTTTCCCACACAAAGATCCTATAGAATAAGATAGTAGATGTAGCTCAAGAGGGAGAAAACCAAAGGAATGGAAATCAAAAACTCAAAGAAAATCTTTGGGAAAAACTAGAAATCAAGATGAAGAAGTTGAATCAAAATCTTTTCCAAAAAACCCTTTCTTGATTTTTCAAACCCTAGCAAAAACACCAAATAGATTGATCAATTTAAAACCCAAAACTTCTTTTGATTGCTATGAAAACACTAGAGAGTCAGGAAAAATTAGCACCAAAAATCTTAGGAAAAACCTCTTTCCAATGGGGTATTTATAGCCCCCAGAAAATTATAGCCGTTGGCAGCAGAAACTGTCAAAATTGAACCACCGGTCGACCGATCGGTCGACCGTCCAACGTCATATTTGACCGCTGGCAGCTACCGGTCGACCGGGCAGTCGACCGTCCCCAAAACCAGAGAGCAACGGCCGACCGCTCGGTCGACCGCTCGGTCGACCGTGCACAAACAGAGAGCAACCTGCTCTCAGTCGGTCGACCGTGCGGTCGACCGGCTTATGGGGCAGCCAGTGTGCACGTATCCGTGCACGTCAGTCGACCGCTACGGTCGACCGGCTACTTGGTCCGGTCGACCGTCCGGTCGGCCGACCTAGTCTGGCAGCAGTAGTTCCGGTCAGAAAAACAAGTAATTTTTAATTCTAAAAATTCTCATAAATCTTCTAAAAATACACAAAAATAGTTTTATCATTTTATTTTGAAATATAAACTTGTGATAAAAATTTCATCACAAATAACAAACATTTTGAAACATTTTTGTGTCTTATCATTTTTACCAAAAATCAAAAACTGTATTTTCTAAAACTTGGATTTTTGAATAGAAAATACACTTTGTCCAAAACTCATCCAAATACAAAAACATGGTATTAAACAACATTTAGGCATGATGTATATGGATATAATCCTATATACATGAAACATATATATATATATATATATATATATATATATATATATATATATATATATATATATATATATATATCCATGTTTTTGACTTTAATTCCAAAAATATGTTTTGTTAGAATTACCAAAACATAAAACACATGAAATAGACTATCAAGCTAAGTTTGTTTAAGAGTTGAAGCATGCATGTATATAGAACAAATCTAATATACATTAAACCATGTAAACTTGTTTTGAATCTATCTATTCATGCAAACCAAGATCCGTTAAACCAAAAACGGAAAAACCGAAAACCAATATTCAAACATGAAACGTGTGTGTTGTGAACTTGAGCATATCATACTATTCTAATTTTTACAATTTGGATCTAAACACAAAACTAAATTATGGTACCGATGACTTCTTGTAGAGCGCCATCTCTAAGCCGACTCGATCCAAAACTCCTTGATCCACCGAGCAAGTGCTATATATGATCTTTGACGCTCGGGCTCTTGAATCAACATGTGAAAGCTTCCAAATCATCTTGTTGAAGCTAATCACCTACTAATAACTTGATTAATGATCTGAAACTAAAATCACAAGATTATTAGTACACATAACTACATGAGTTAATCATCATCAAAACTAGAGTGGAAGGCTTCTGAGCCAACAGAGACTCTTCACGACGCACCGCGCGCACAAGAATTCAGAGACTTTTAGAGAATTGCTTCTCTATTCAGGGTGCTGATACCCTAATACCTTCTTCTTAAGAATCTCCGGAACCAGGCGAGAAGGAATTCCTAATTGAAGGCGGTTTTGAGAAGTAGTAAGAGGGTTCTACCAACTTTCTGTTCTCTGATTCCCCGAACCAGGCGAGAAGGGAATCTCATCGCTCGCATCGTCAAGGGACAAAGTGATCGCGCGCTGACCAGACTCCGACCGGCACACTTCTCCAGAATCTCTGAGGAGATCTACTTGTAATCTTTTAGAATACTTGTAATTTAGCTCCTCAACTCTTTTTATTGTAAGTTTTCCCCTTTGCAAATCAATGGCAAACAAGATGGCGACTCCGCTGGGATTATATTCTCCATTGCTGAGAATCAGGTGTCGCAATGCGACGAACAGACCCACAGGTCTAACTCTGAATTAAGAAAAGCCGGTGCAGCCAGAGCCTCTCTGGTTAAATCTTCAAGGAAAGTCTCTGCGGAGACGGATAAGGCTATCTGCGAGCCTACTGCGGTTCTCTGGTGCAACAAGGAAGCACGCCCGCAGTCCAAGTCCTTCACTTTCGAGAACCTGGTCGTTCAATTCGACCAAGGAAGATTTGAAGAAGTCCTCTCTGGGGGTGGTCTAATGCTTCATGCACGGAAGCATAGGAAGGTCTCCACGGCTATGGTTTCAGAACAGAAATCAGAAGCAAAATTCTGCCAACACACCCTTCAGCCTCGCGTGTGGCTTGTCAGGTTCCTTGCGAACCTAAGTATCCTCTGCCAAAGCAGATGTGGAGGCCTAAACTGAAGTCTCTGGGCAAAGCCTCAGGCGTAGCTACGTCAAAACCGCGTCTCTCTCGCGAAGAAAAAAGCAAGATGCTTGTCTGCTCCAACAATACTGCCAGCCGCGAAGTCACAACGGCAATCATACCATCGCCCAAGTTAAGAGCAGCAACACCTTGCACCGGCCTCGTTCTCATGAGCGAAGCTACTATACCACAGCGTACGCGCAGGGTTCATGGCCGCGAAGCTAGAGCCAAAGTACTATCCAAGGCTAATCGCCTTCGCAACAGCATAGCGGGTAAAGTACCACAGCGTGCTCCGCTCTCCAGTTCGTCAGGCGCTAAGCTAGCGCTTTATGGCGAAGCTAGAACTGAAGCACTATTCAGTGCTAATCCCTTCTGCGGGGATAAAAGGAGCAGGATATTGTCCTATGTGCGATCCAAAAGAGCCTCTGTGCTGGATTGTTTAGGCCCAACTGGGTCTGACTTGCGGGAATTCTTGACGAACAAACGGAAGTCGGAATATTTTCGAACTACTTCCCCTTGTTGTCAACAAGTGGGATGTCAGCTGGTGACACTCCACTCAGTCCATTGCCAGCTGGGACCAACCCTCGCCACTTCTCCAGGCTGACGATCAGTGTTTGATCGACTGTCGGTACTGTAACGCCCCGATCCCAAATACGAGACGTCACTGCGACGCATATACGTAGGTCGAATGGAGCCCCCACGTATATACGCTAAGCAAATAATACAACAAGCAACAGAGTATAACACACAGCGTGATACACCATATGCCAACATACAAGGTAAAAGTACAGAGTTATACAAGTTATGATATACAAAATCACCATACAGTGTCCATTATCACAACTCCAGTCCAAAAAGAAACAAGATGCAACCAAAAATACAAAAATGCTCACGTGTGGATGGAGACCACGTGAACCAAAGAAGTGCCGGGCACGCTGGATCTAGGGCTGGTCGGACTGATCTCCAAGGTAAGCCAAGTCCTCAGCGGAAGGCTCCACCTCGTTCCAGACCTCTGAATCTGAATGTGCAAATCCAAAGGGTCAAGACATAATACGAGAAATAAAATAGTCAAGTGACAATAGGATCATGAATAGTGGTAGAAGAGCAATACTAGGTAACCATGCGTGTCAGGATATGTGACTATGTAAGGTAATGACATATGAAATGAATATACAATGAGTGTCTTATTATTATTACTTGTCTTACTGTGATATCTAGCTATGTGGCCCCGTCCCAGAACACACATAGATCCATATCCTCGTATGACAAGGTTGTTATTGGAAATAGCGGTTATATCGACGAACTATGTTTACAGTGGGTGAAACCGGAAGTAATAAAGCCTGAACAGTGAAGCCTGAATAATGAAACCTGAATAGTGAAGCCTGCTCGGTCCCCTGGCGTACCACAGGTCAGACCGGAACAATATTTGTACAATATTGTTTAAACCACTGTAAACACGAACACATACCGATATTCCGCATATTTCCCCCCGACCCATGTGTAAGTTGGTGTATTTTATGAAAAGTCAGATACTTCATGCTTGGTTTTAAGGATAGCATGAAAGGTTGGTGATAGTTCATATTTAACAAATTATGGGATGATATTATATAACAAGAAGCCATGAAGCATGAATTAGACAAGTTCCACCATGTAACAAGTCATGAAGCATGAATAAAGTACTTCCATCAGGTAACATGTCATACGGTATAGATATGATGTATATAACAAGACTAGTATAGTGCACATGTATCAGGAAATACCAAAAATCAGAAAAAGAAACAGTCTGGAAACTGTCCCAGGATTTGGCCTAACGGTCGACCTCCGGTCGACTGCCGGTCGACTGGGGAAATGAACTGGCGGTTGAGTCCCGGTCGCCTGCCGGTCGACTGGGCGGGAGCCGTGAGCTCCAGATTTGGCCGGTCGACTGCCAGTCGACTGGTCCAAACCAAAATCCTAAAGCCGGTCGAGTTGCGGTCGACTGCCAGTCGACCGCCCGCTCAAGTCGTGCAGGTTGTGCACATCGGCAGAGTCCCGGTCGACTCCCAGTCGACCGTCCTCGGGAAAATTCTGCTATTAGAGCAGAATTCCAGATTCTGAAGGGATCGGTCTCTACAGTCTAAAAGTAGGGATTTTTACAACATAAGGAACCTGATATAACATTGTAAGTACATCAGAACTAGGTTTAGTCATGGTGATCAATACAATTACATGAAAAGGTTGGATTGGGCTCATATGACCTAAAGGTTGGATTTTTACCATACACATGAACTTGGATTTCTACCCTAAACATGTAGAGCTGTTAATTTGGGTCTTGGTGAGTAAGAACTCACCTGGAAGATCAGATCTGAAGTTTGATTTAGGGTTGGAGGTGTTGGCTTCCTCCAAAGCTTGTAGTTGAAGCTTGAGGTTGAAGATGTGCTCCTTGGATGAAGCCTTGAAGAACCCCCTTGTGATCTAGAGGAGAAAGTGGAGGGATTGGAGTGATCTAGGGCTAGGGTTTTGCTGGAGGAAGAGGAAGAGGATTTCTGCAATTTCTCTTTTGATGGAGAAGGTGAGAAAAAGGGTATTTTGCAAATGCATGTGATTATATACTTTGGGGTTTTTGTGAAGGGGGTGACAATTTGGTGATGTGAGGGGTTTCTTTGCAAGATGAGGGGTGAGGTGTCCTCTCCCTTGCCACTTGGTCAGCTGAGAGCAAGAGAGAGTGTGAGTGGGTGGTAGGTAAGGTGAGTGGAATGATGAGGTGGCAAGTGAAGTGGAAAATCAATTTTTGCAAATTTGGAAAAATGCTAAAAATTCAAGTATTTTGGTTTGGTCTGGAAATTTTACCAAAAATCAAAAAATATTTGAAGACTAAAGGTGAAATCCGTTTGAAGAAATACTGTGTAGATTTTTAATTAAAAATCCCAGAAGCAGAAATTTACCGACACCGAAATAATTTTCATAAATTTATAAAATTCTTAGAAAAATAATATAAGTAGGAAATATGATTCTAAGCAATAAGGTCTAAAGGACTTTCTTGAAATTCCTAACAGATTGGAAGATAAAAATTCGGAAATCGGTCAGCGGTACTGGCCGACACCGGTTTTTGAAGAAATTCATTTTAATTTCAGAAAATTCTATAAAATCACATAAAATCTAAAATATTATAAAATGATGTTTGAAATTAAAATCGGTCAAATACGGATGGTAAATCGGAAGATACGGTCAAAGGGCCGAATACGTAACTAAGTACGTATTCCGGGAAAGGGGCATTACAATCTACCCACCTTACAAAAATTTCGTCCTCGAAATTTCATAGGGTGAAAGATAACAGGAAGGTAACAGATGGATATGGATACAAGGAATGATAACGTAAAGACAAGTAGAAGGAAGAGTCTTACCAGATCAAGACGGGAAAAGTTGAGGATAATGCTCCCGGATAACGTCCTCTCGCTCCCAGGTGGCCTCTCCCGGCGCGTGTCTGCTCCAAGACACCAATACCAATGGAATAGTCCTGCTCTTCAGTGTCTTGACACTCTTGTCCAGAATGGCCAACGGCTGCTCTTGGTATGATAGATCCGGTTGCAGCTCTAGCTCGGAATGATCCAGAATGTGGCTGTCGTCCCGGACATACTTCCTCAACTGAGACACATGGAAGACATTATGCACCCCGTCCAAGGATGGTGGTAATGCTAGTCTATAAGACACGTCTCCCACGCGATCCAGGATCTCGAACGGGCCAATATACCTCGGGCTCAGCTTCCCACGAGTACCGAACCGGATAACTCCCCTGGTGGGTGAAATCTTCAAGAACACATGATCTCCGGTCTGGAACTCCAATGGCCTCCTAAGAGTATCAGCCCAACTCTTCTGTCTACTCTGAGCAGCCCTGAGATGATCTCTGATAACCCTGACCTTCTCTGTAGTCTGCATCAACATCTCAGGCCCCAAAAGACTCCTCTCACCGACTTCATCCCAGCAAATCGGTGATCGGCACTTCCTACCATACAGTGCCTCAAATGGCGCCATCCTAATACTGGCCTGATAGCTATTGTTATATGAAAACTCGGCCAAGTGTAGATGGTCCTCCCAAGATCCTCCAAAGTCCATCATGCAAGCCCTCAGCATATCCTCAAGGATCTGGATGGTCCTCTCTGACTGCCCGTCTGTCTGAGGATGATAGGAAGTACTGAACTTCAGACGGGTTCCCAGACTCTCCTGGAGACTCTCCCAGAAATGAGACCTGAATCTGGAGTCTCTATCCGATACAATACTGACTGGGACTCCATGCAGACGACAACTTCCTTCAGATACTTATCTGCCAGAACCTCTGTCGACTGACCAACCCGGAAGGGTATGAAGTGAGCAGACTTGGTGAGGCGATCAACGATCACCCATACCGCATTGTTACCCTTAGGACTCCGAGGCAATGCCGTCACGAAGTCCATAGTAATGTGCTCCCACTTCCATTCGGGTATCGGCAAAGGTTGAAGAAGTCCAGCAGATCTCTGATGCTCGATCTTTATCTGCTGGCAAACCAAGCACTTGGCAACAAACTGGGCTATCTCCCTCTTCATGGCATTCCACCAAAAGTGCTTCTTCAGGTCCTGGTACATCTTGTTTCCTCCCGGATGTATAGAATAGGCAGAACTGTGTGCTTCCTCCAGAATCTTCTGTCTGACTTCTCCCTGGGGGACACAAAGTCTACTACCATAACACAAAGCACCATCCGGACGAATACAAATATCTGCCCTCAGTCCAGCCTCCACCTGAGTCCTGAATGTCTGCAATCTTGGATCTTCCTTCTGAGCCTCCTTGATCTCCTCTACCAATGAGGACTGATCTGCAATGCCATAAGCTGCCCTGCCTTATCACCTCCCTGCACCAACCTCAAATCCAATCTGATGAACTCCTGGATCAACTCTTTCTGCTGAGTAAGGCGAACTAGCACTCTGTTCTCCGGCATCCTGCTCAGTGCATCTGGAACGGTATTGACTTTGCCTGGATGATACTGCAAGTCAATATCGTAGTCCGCCATAAGCTCCAACCACCTCCTCTGCCTCATATTCAGCTCCTTCTGCGAGAATATATACTTGAGGCTCTTGTGGTCAGTGTATATCAATACCTTGTCTCCCAGAAGGTAGTGTCTCCAGATCTTCAATGCAAACACCACAGCTGCCAACTCCAAGTCATGAGTCGGGTAGTTCCTCTCATGAGGCTTCAACTGCCTAGATGCATATGCTATGACATGATCGTGTTGCATAAGCACGCACCCCAGGCCTTTTCCTGATGCATCACAGAAAATAACCATCCCTCCTCTTCCTGAAGGGGTCCTCAAGATTGGGGCTGAAATAAGTTTCTGCTTCAACTTCTCAAGGCTGCATCACAATCTCCTGTCCATATGAATCTCTCCCCTTTCCTGGTGAGCCTGGTCAACGGAGCTGCAAGTCTAGAGAAATCCTGGACGAAGCGCCTGTAATATCCGGCTAGTCCAAGAAAACTCTTATCTCAGACACCGTCTTCGAACTGGCCAATTTTGCACCGCCTGGACTTTACTAGGATCAACTGCAATCCCTTCTGCTGAAACTATATGTCCAAGGAAGGTTATGCTGTCTAGCCAGAACTCACACTTGCTCCTTTTGGCATGAAGCTGCTCCTGCTGAAGAGTCTGCAACACGATCCTCAAGTGCTCTGCATGCTCCTCAAAACTCTTGGAATAGATCAGGATGTCATCTATAAACACCACTACAAACTGATCCAGGTAAGGAGAGAACACCCGTTTCATCAGGTCCATAAACACAGCAGGGGCATTGGTAACTCCGAAAGGCATCACTAGAAACTCGTAGTGGCCATATCGGGTCCTGAATGCCGTCTTCGGAACATCTTCCTTCTTCACCCTCAGCTGATGGTAACCCGACTGCAAATCCAACTTAGAAAATACACGGGCTCCATGAAGCTGATCAAACAAGTCATCAATCCTGGGCAAGGGATACTTGTTCTTGATGGTGACCTTGTTCAACTCCCTGTAATCAATGCAAAGCCTCTTGCCACCATCCTTCTTGTTTGCCAATAGCACCGGGGCTCCCCATGGTGAAGTGCTAGGCCGGATCAATCCCTTGTCTGAATAATCCTGCAGCTGTATCTTCAGGATCTCCAACTCCGTCGGTGCCATCCGGTACGGAGCCTTTGAGATAGGAGCTGTCCCTGGGACTGTATCAATGGAGAACTCCACTATCCTCTCCGGTGGAAGACCTGAAATCTCAGCAAAGACCTCTGGAAATTCATCCCACACTGGCACTCCCTTCTGAGCCTCCGAGGTGGTCAACTGAACCTTCTCCCTAGCAGGCTTCACCTCTCCGCTAAACTGGAACTCCGGCCGATGTGGGATTCTGAAATTGATCTTCCTTCCCCTACAGTCAATCACTGCATGGTACTGACTGAGCCAGGTCATGCCTAAGATCACGTCGTACCCCTTGGTGTCTAGTACGAGCATATCTATGGACAAGACCTTCCCACAAAGTTCTACTGGACAGTCAACACAAACACCGGAAGACACAACTACCCCATTCCCAGTACTGATCTCCCACTTGTGGTCTAAAGCCTCAACAGAAATAGAATGCAAAGCCACAAATTTGTCGGAGATGTAACAATGGGATGCACCTGAATCGAAGAGTGCGAGGACAGGTATAGAATGAACTCTGATAGTACCTGTGATCACTTCCCCCGAAGCCTCTGCCTCCTCTACTGTCAGGTTGTAGGCCTGACCCCTGCCACGCCCTGCTGCTGGTCTGGCTCCTCTCTGCATTGGGCGGGCAGCCTGCTGTGGTGGAAGGGAAAGAGCTCTCCTCACCGGTCCCTGCTGCCTCTGTCCAACCGGCCCCGGTAGTGCCCTCTGCACATACTGCCCCTGAGGTGCTGGTGCTGGCAAGGTTTGGGTAGCAAACCCCACTCTCCTGTGCGGACATGTCTCCACGGCATGATCCCGTGCTCCACATATCAAGCACAATCCGTTGGCCCTCCGGCAAGTCTGCTGGGTGTGCCCTGGCTTCTGGCAGAAATGGCAGATAGGACCTGGTCGAGCCGTCTGATATGGAACTGCTCTGAACGGCTGTCTGGCCTGGATCTTGGCTGCCCTGGATGGTCCTCCTCTGCCCACCGGCACAAACGGCCTCTTCAAGGCCTGGCTCTCCTGCTTCCTCTGAAATCCTCGCTCCACCTCACGAGCGATAGAAAGAACTTCAGCATAGGTCTTCAACTGCTGTGCCATCATATACATCTGGATCTTCATCTGTAGGCCTTGCTGGAACCTGCTCGCCCTCTTCTCCTCATCTGACACCATATAGGGGCGAAGCGACTCAGCCTGAGGAACTCAGCAGCATACTCATCTACGGACCTCTCCCCCTGCTGAAGCCTGATGAACTGCTCCTCCATGTCTTTCTGAGCAGTGACGGGGAAGAAACGACTGTAGAAGCTCTTGGAGAAGGTATCCCAGGAAATAGGCTTCTTCAAGCGAGCCTCCTCTGCAAGCCACCAAGTCCGAGCAATGTCCTTCAGCTGGATCTTTGCAACCTCCACTTGGCTCTCCTTGGGCACCCTGGCGGCGTTCAGTAGATCGGTGGTGTCCACTAACCACTGCTCAGCCTCCAAAGGCCTCTCGACTCCTGAGAAGGTAGCCGGTTGTAGCCGCCGGAAATCTGAGATATTCCCCGGCTTCTGCTCCTTCGGGGCTGCTAACTCCTGCCTGAGGAGTTCAGTCTGCTGCTGATGGATCTCCACTTGCTGCTGCTGGGTCTCCATCATAGCCCGAATGATGCTCAGGACATCAGCCTGCTCTCCTCCCGCGGGTCCATCCGGGACTTGCCCGACATTGTTGCGACCCGAACGTCTCTCCATACCGAAAGGGATAAGATCTGGAATTGGAATCAAGGAAAGGAATTAGGATACGAAGGAATTGGTCAATTGAAGGAATCAAGATGGACTTATAACTTTGTACATTGCAGTTGGCATAAGCAAATCGTTAGAATTTGCCACTTGGTTGTACTTTTAGGTCTGAGAGCCTAGGCTCTGATACCAACCTGTAACGCCCCGATCCCAAAGATACGGAGACGTCACTGCGACGCATATACGTAGGTCGAATGGAGCCCCCACGTATATACGCTAAGCAAATAATACAACAAGCAACAGAGTATAACACACAGCGTGATACAACCATATGCCAACATACAAGGTAAAAGTACAGAGTTATACAAGTTATGATATACAAAATCACCATACAGTGTCCATTATCACAACTCCAGTCCAAAAAGAAACAAGATGCAACCAAAAATACAAAAATGCTCACGTGTGGATGGAGACCACGTGAACCAAAAGAAGTGCCGGGCACGCTGGATCTAGGGCTGGTCGGACTGATCTCCAAGGTAAGCCAAGTCCTCAGCGGAAGGCTCCACCTCGTTCCAGACCTCTGAATCTGAATGTGCAAATCCAAAGGGTCAAGACATAATACGAGAAATAAATAGTCAAGTGACAATAGGATCATGAATAGTGGTAGAAGAGCAATACTAGGTAACCATGCGTGTCAGGATATGTGACTATGTAAGGTAATGACATATGAAATGAATATACAATGAGTGTCTTATTATTATTACTTGTCTTACTGTGATATCTAGCTATGTGGCCCAGCGTCCCAGAACACATAGATCCATATCCTCGTATGACAAGGTTGTTATTGGAAATAGCGGTTATATCGACGAACTATGTTTACAGTGGGTGAAACCGGAAGTAATAAAGCCTGAACAGTGAAGCCTGAATAATGAAACCTGAATAGTGAAGCCTGCTCGGTCCCCTGGCGTACCACAGGTCAGACCGGAACAATATTTGTACAATATTGTTTAAACCACTGTAAACACGAACACATACCGATATTCCGCATATTTCCCCCCGACCCATGTGTAAGTTGGTGTATTTTATGAAAAGTCAGATACTTCATGCTTGGTTTTAAGGATAGCATGAAGGTTGGTGATAGTTCATATTTAACAAATTATGGGATGATATTATATAACAAGAAGCCATGAAGCATGAATTAGACAAGTTCCACCATGTAACAAGTCATGAAGCATGAATAAAGTACTTCCATCAGGTAACATGTCATACGGTATAGATATGATGTATATAACAAGACTAGTATAGTGCACATGTATCAGGAAATACCAAAAATCAGAAAAGAAACAAGTCTGGAAACTGTCCCAGGATTTGGCCTAACGGTCGACCTCCGGTCGACTGCCGGTCGACTGGGAAATGAACTGGCGGTTGAGTCCCGGTCGCCTGCCGGTCGACTGGGCGGGAGCCGTGAGCTCCAGATTTGGCCGGTCGACTGCCAGTCGACTGGTCCAAACCAAAATCCTAAAGCCGGTCGAGTTGCGGTCGACTGCCAGTCGACCGCCCGCTCAAGTCGTGCAGGTTGTGCACATCGGCAGAGTCCCGGTCGACTCCCAGTCGACCGGTCCTCGGGAAAATTCTGCTATTAGAGCAGAATTCCAGATTCTGAAGGGATCGGTCTCTACAGTCTAAAAGTAGGGATTTTTACAACATAAGGGAACCTGATATAACATTGTAAGTACATCAGAACTAGGTTTAGTCATGGTGATCAATACAATTACATGAAAAGGTTGGATTGGGCTCATATGACCTAAAGGTTGGATTTTTACCATACACATGAACTTGGATTTCTACCCTAAACATGTAGAGCTGTTAATTTGGGTCTTGGTGAGTAAGAACTCACCTGGAAGATCAGATCTGAAGTTTGATTTAGGGTTGGAGGTGTTGGCTTCCCTCCAAAGCTTGTAGTTGAAGCTTGAGGTTGAAGATGTGCTCCTTGGATGAAGCCTTGAAGAACCCCTTGTGATCTAGAGGAGAAAGTGGAGGGATTGGAGTGATCTAGGGCTAGGGTTTTGCTGGAGGAAGAGGAAGAGGATTTCTGCAATTTCTCTTTTGATGGAGAAGGTGAGAAAAAGGGTATTTTGCAAATGCATGTGATTATATACTTTGGGGTTTTTGTGAAGGGGGTGACAATTTGGTGGATGTGAGGGGTTTCTTTGCAAGAATGAGGGTGAGGTGTCCTCTCCCTTGCCACTTGGTCAGCTGAGAGCAAGAGAGAGTGTGAGTGGGTGGTAGGTAAGGTGAGTGGAATGATGAGGTGGCAAGTGAAGTGGAAAATCAATTTTTGCAAATTTTGGAAAAATGCTAAAAATTCAAGTATTTTGGTTTGGTCTGAAATTTTACCAAAAATCAAGAAAAATATTTGAAGACTAAAGGTGAAATCCGTTTGAAGAAATACTGTGTAGATTTTTAATTAAAAATCCCAGAAGCAGAAATTTACCGACACCGAAATAATTTTCATAAATTTATAAAATTCTTAGAAAAATAATATAAGTAGAAATATGATTCTAAGCAATAAGGTCTAAAGGACTTTCTTGAAATTCCTAACAGATTGGAAGATAAAAATTCGGAAATCGGTCAGCGGTACTGGCCGACACCGTTTTTTGAAGAAATTCATTTTAATTTCAGAAAATTCTAGAAATCACATAAAATCTAAAATATTATAAAATGATGTTTGAAATTAAAATCGGTCAAATACGGATGGTAAATCGGAAGATACGGTCAAAGGGCCGAATACGTAACTAAGTACGTATTCCGGAAAGGGGCATTACAGGTACAAGCCCCGGTGAAATATCATAAAAGGAGCATCTCGCGAGACCTACCCTCCGCATCCGTCAACATGACCGGGAGAGGACAAGAGCTGCGCAGGGGCAGACAAGTGTCCGACGATACTCCCTACACCTCCCCAGATCCAGATTACAGCCCAGGCTTAGGCGAAGTCTTGGTGCATGAAGAGGGTGTTTTTCGAAACACTAGATCTAGGGTGGCGATATCCTACAGATATGAACAGCCTTCTTCCTCAACGGCAGTAGCCTCGCCAGAACCAAGAAGAAGATCAGTCCAGTCATCTGATGAAGAAGATGAAGACAGTGGGTACGCCTCTTCGGCAACAGTTAGCTCAGTGCAAACAGACAGAGCATCAGTCAACATGGCTGATAATGATAATGATGACCTTCGTCGATGTTTGGAAGCTCAGGAGCAAACTTTCAAAACTCAGCAAGAAACTCTGGACAACATTCAACAGATGCTCGCTCAACTCCTCAGTAACCGGAATAACAATGATACCAGAAGTAACCATGACGAGGAAGAACATCTTAGCAATGACCAACCGAAGATGGAGAAGTCCAAGGAGGGGTCTTCCTTAGACGCTGAAGTCCTTAGGGCCTTTAAGCTCAAATCGCATCCCTAACTCAGAGGGATGAATTAAAGAAAGTGGGGACAGTCCGTCCTTACCCGTTGGAGTGGGATTCAGTGCCATACCCACCGACGTTCAAACCACCAACATTGCATACCTATGATGGAAAGAGCTCGCCAAACCAGCACGTCTACTATTTCCGGTCTCAGACCGGTAATGTTATAGGCAATGACGCCATCATGGCTAGGCTGTTCATTGGTACCTTAAAGGGGTAGCATTTGATTGGTTCCAAAGTCTCCCTCCGGGCTCTGTCAATTCTTGGATTGACCTGAAAACCCGATTCCTTTCTTGTTTCTATGAGGACGATACCGAGGTAACCATGGATAAGCTCCTCTCCACCGTCCAGAAGAAGGGCGAATCTGCCCGTGACTATATTGAGCGATTCAGAAACTTATTTTTGATGTGCCTAGCAGGGATGACATTACCCATGCTCTTATAGACGTGCAGGCACAACTTCTTAGACCAAGTAGAGGTTCGCATGGGGGCTGTCAAAGCCCATACCTGGAAAGAACTGGTCGAAGAAGCTGAGATAGCCGAAAAGTCGGCTAAAAAGTTCTAACCCTCTACCCCTAAAGGCAAATGGGGTATGAACAACAAAGGACGTAGCGACATAGCCCAATCTTCTCAAGCTAAAGGGAAAGAGACTATGTCTGTAGAATTGTCTGGGGACGTGCAGTCGAAAGCCAAGAAGAGCGGCTCTAATAATCAAGAGTCTAAGTTCCCTCCAAAACAGTATTCCTTTAGAGACGATCAGGTGGTCACAATATTCCATTTACTCCACAAAGGGAATAAAATGAAGCTGCCAGAGGTTCGACGTCCCAATGGGATAGGACGCACAAATGACCCCAAATACTGTCTCTACCACAGGATGATTCACCATCCTACCGACAAGTGCTATGTCCTCAAGGACAGAATTCAAGCCTTGATCGACACAGGGGTCCTGACACTGAAGTCAGAGCAGAAGAAAGTCACTGCCAATATGGTGACCCTCGAGTTCGGCAAAACTCCAAAGGTCACAGTTCCTGACGGGACTTATCTGTTGGCCCAAAGGCCCATCACTCTAGTTTTGATGATGATCAACTCATGTAGTTATGTTTACTAATGATCTTGTGTTTAATTAGTGACAGATTTATGATCAAGATCTTAGTAGGTGCATAACTTCAACAAAGGATTTGAAGTCAAGTTTTGGAGCTAGCACGGTGTTTGGACCAAGTCAAGAAGATGAGAAAGCTTCAAGTGAAGACTTCAAGAAGATGAAGACTTGTGTCTAGGTATAAGATTTTTGTTTTAGTTAAAATGTAAAGGATAGAGTAGTTGGTGGATTGCTCAAGTACATATACACACACACTCTTGATAGTTTTGTTTTTACAAAAGATTTTTACCTTGGAAAAATACTTTTTGGTTTTTTGAAATTTCTTATATGCATGTCTTTTATCCAAAACCAAGTTTAGAGCTTAATGTCAAAACATAGATATTTTAATTGTGTAGTGGATCATATCCATACACACTATGTTTTAATAAATTCAAAATATTTTGTTTTTGTATCATGAAGAAATTGGAAAACAAGTTTTAGAAAAATACTAGTTTTCATTTGAGCCATATTTTCCAAGTTACAAAAATAGTTCAAAACATTTGTAACATGCCTTGATTTTGTGCAAGCATGTTTATTTATCAAAGTATTACATCAAAACTATTTTTGTATATTTTTCAGTATTTTATGGATTTTATTTAAATCAAAAAGACCAAGTTTTAATCCGTAGATTTTCTGTTCCAGGCTTCAGCCAGTCGACTAGTCGACCGACCAAGTCGACTAGGGCTGAAGTCGGTCGACCGATGATTGAACTTTTACCTGCACACAAAATATGAAATATTAGATTAAGAATTAAAGGTGTGAAAGTGTTCAATTCGAATCCGCTGTAGCAAGGCTATGCGGGTCGTGATCCTCAGGGAGGGACTAGCGATGGAAGCGTTTGTAAATAAGTTATCTCTAATGTTTTTATTAATTTAAAGTTAAGTTAGAAAGAAAGAAGATGGAGAAAAAGAAGTGATATTTACAATGAAAGTGAGGAAAAGAATTTGGAAAGATGTGGAAGATGTGGATCTAAACTAAAATTAGAAAGAAAGAAAGAAAGAAAAACTAAAAATAATTACTTACCTCTTCTGCCCTAACTTACCTTTGATCCGTTTGCGACGACTTACCTTGTCTTGGAAGGCATGCAAGTATGGGATATAGGATCTTCCACCTTCTCGATCTACACTACGAAAAGAAAAGACGAACTACACTAGCAAGAAAAGGCTTGTTCATCTCCATAGACCATCAAGGGCTCTTCTTGGGCTAGGCAGTCTCGAAGCAATCGGATCTCACGGTTTGCAAGTCATTAGAGAGAATAACACAAGAATAGAAAAATAAAAAGAGAATAAAACACGAATAACAAGAATAGACATAACAAAGACAAACCTTTGAGTGGATTTCATTAACAATGGAAGAAAAGTAGGCTTACACCGCTGTCACCTCAGTACAAGCATGGACTCCTTCCTCCATGAAAGCTTCCTCCACTCTCAGTTACAAAAATTACAAAAAGAAAAACCTAACCTAAATTACAAGTTAGCTTAAAAACCCTAGATTTAGCTCTGTAGATTCTGTGTGTCTTTCTCTGTTGCTCTGCAGGGGTATTTATAGGAGCTGGAAGAAGTAGAGTCCCAGTACAACTCTGTCCTGCAACTTGTTATCATGTTGATCACCGAATATGTCTTATCTGAGGATTGAATTGAAAAGTTTGATCAACATAAGAGTTTTAGGTCTTCAAGTCTTCTTTCATCGGATTTGAATATTTGTAGCAAAAGTTATGATCTGAATACTAAACATGTACAGTCTGAATCCGAATTTATCTTTAAACTCTTCTCCTTTTATCTTTAGGATTGTCTTGCAAGCAACTAGGGTTGAGTAGAAGTCTATCCCTTCCCTCTTCTTTTAGCAATTAGGAGTTCTTTCTTATCCTTCCTTTCCTCCCTTAGATTTTAAATAAAGAATTTAAAAATCTAAGTTTAGATTAGGTTAAGAAACTTCTAAATTACTACAATTTTTGCACATGGGCTTTTGAGCTTCTGGGCTTCATTCATTCAGGGTTTTATTTCTTTATTTTTTAATTACCCATGGCCTGCACACAATAAATCACAAAATCTTAATAAATGTGCAGAGTTATATGAATAAATATGAAAATGTGATGGTAAATATGATGAAAAAAATGCACTTTTCACTACCAATCACACCCCCACACTTATCTTTTTGCTCGTCCTCGAGTAAAAATTAAAGAGAAAAAGAAAAGAAAAATTAATCTAACCTAACTCACTTTCGTAGGAATCACGATTGCACTTAGCACGTGCAACAAGCCGTTAAACCCCTAGGTTAACCTAGAGGACGAGTGTTGTCTCGTGAGGGTTTTCAGCGGATTACACCCACAAAATCCATAAAAAGGAAACTATTTGAAATACTTTTGAAAAGACTAAGAAGTCTATAAGTTTTTAGGATCCTCATTTTTATTCATTCTTAAACTTAGTCTTTATAAAGTAAATTGTTATCCTTTTTAGGTAAGGGTCAAAATTGAATGTTTGTATAGTCTTTTTCGTTACAAAAAATCATATGCATCCTTATAGATTTTTACTAGGAATTCCTTAACTTGGACTCTCATGCCTCTTTATTATATTATTATTTTTTTATAACTCATCTAATTTTCTTTCGTGTAAGTATTAAGGCTTCTTGAGGCCCTCATACCTAACTAATTGACTATTAGATGTGTTAATATAATATTTTTTTTCTTTTTTTTTTAAATGTATAACTCATCTAATTTTCTTTCGTGTAAGCATGAAGGCTTCTTGAGGCTCTCATACCTAACTAATTGACTATTAGTTGCGTTACTACATATATTATATTTCTTAGTCTTCTTAGGCTTTCTAATCCACCCATCTAGCGAACTTAAAGTCAGTGGCTCCCAAACCGGTCGGCTTTAGGGCACCAGGTGAGAAAACACCCCGCAGACTCAAATTCGAGTGAATTAGGCCACAAAACTAAATACTTTATTTTATTTAGAACTCACCTTTAGGCGTGAATACTTATGCTTTTTGAGGCACATGTATCCAGCTTAATTGGTGAAATTTTTTTTTTTATAAATTTTTTTTTTATGAGGCTCAAGGGTCTTTGTCTTAGAATCCTAGATATGCATTAGGTATGCATATTTCATTAAGGTAAAAATTAAGACTAACTACTTATTCAATTTCTCCTCCTATACCTAAAAATTCAACAATTTATTTATTTTGACCAAGTTTTTAGAAATCCTAATCATGATTTTCCTAATTCTTAAGACTAACTTAGATTTCTTTCAAAAGATAAGTCAAAATATTGTCCTTTTTATAAGTTTTTTTTTTTTAGTTAGCAATTTTTGTTAGTTTCTACCTATGTTAGTATGTTAGTAAAGCCCACCCCCACACTTATCTCATGCATTGTCCTCAATGTATGAATGAATGCATATATGCATGAAAAAGAACAAGGGAAGGTAGAAGTTACCTTAAGGTGGTGGTTCCGGTGGTGGTCTAATTGGTCCACGAAATGCGGCCCAATCTACTTTTTGTGGAATTCGGGGGAACCCACAGGAAATCTTTTTTGTATAACCCACTAAAATGATGTCTGTATTAACATTTTTAAAAATTTCACCCCATCAAATTTTCATAATTCATAATTATTTTCAGAGTCAATTGTGTCAACCGCCTTGTCCCAAAATGGAGTGTGAAAGATGGAATGCTTGACTTGGACATGGGAAGTACGGGAACGAATACCGACTCAGGAAGGAAACTTAAATCAAGTAATGGTTCAGGAGTCGGGCTAGGTTCAGGAAGTGGGTCCAAATCAATAAGTTGAAGCTCAAGTCTACAATAATCCTCCCACAATGGAATGTGACTCAATATTGGTGATTCAAGTTCAGGAATGATAGGTGTGAGAATCAAAACTGACTCTAAAAGATTACCTAAGTCGGGTAACAAAACAGGAGTCAATAATGATTCGGGAATTTGAACTTGATCACAGATTTGAGAATCTAGGTCACATATCTCATTGGGTTCAATTTCATAAAAATGAGAACTTGCCAATTTATCCATGGGACTTTCAAAATTGCAAAATTGATCAAGTTCAATATGATCATCAAAAATGGGTGATTCAATTTCATGATGAATTGGAACAGGATCCAATGTTGACTCGGGAAAAGTGAAATCAGGTGGAGACACCGGAGTCATTATTGAATCAGGAAGTAAAATTGAATCATCAGGTAGGAGATCATGATCATATTCATGCTCAAGTTCTATTTCAGGAAAGGAAGAACTTGCCAAACTATCAAAATTGGAGTTTTGACAAGTTCAAATGATGGCACTGAAGTAGAATCTTGTTGTCCAAAGCAACTTGGTTCGTCGGCTCTACAAGAGTGGTCAGTGATATCAGAGATGGCCGAATGGTGAGAACGTAAAGATTGAACCATCATATCTATGTCATGATCACGGGCTAATCTAGCCTGAGTCATGGCTGCAAGCATCCTTTCATAGTCGATAGGTGCATCATGTTGTGATTGGACTTGAAAAAAGGACGCGTAATCATGATGAAGTTGTGAGTTGGTGGACTCACGCATTATCATGTCTGCGATAGATGGTAATTGTTGCTTGGACTCATGCATACTTATCATTTCCCCGATAGATGGCATTCTATTCTGAATAGGTGGATCAGAGTATGACTCTTGGGAATATTGTGGACAAGGTGGAGACGGAGGACAAGTCGTCGTTGAAAATTGGACTCGGGGAATCGAAACCCCATGAACTCTGTGAAGAGTAGAAAGTATGAAAATTATGGTTATAAGATGGGGGTATGGGTTATAATTATTCGGATAAGACCATTCCGGCACACTAGGTTGGTCAAAGTTGTGATATGCCGGGTTGGTAATATCCGAAAAATAGTTAGTTATGTAATATGGATTAAAATTGGAAAAATTATTATTATATGCCATATCACACAAACACAAATAAAGAAAAGAAAAACAAACAAATAACAAACAAAAAAGAAAAATTCTAACCTAAGTTAGGGTAGACCTATGACCTAGACGACTCCTAACTGGTTAGACTGTCCACGGGAGGTAGGGTGCAGACTTTGACCACAATTAATCAGCCAGGTCAGGGTAAGAGTGGTGGGAGGTTTTCCGTCAAAGACGTTCCTTAATTAAATAAGGATCAATCTTCGGGCTTTCGCCCCTCAATCCCCTTCCTAGACACTGATTTTGTAAGAGTCAAATTCTAGCACTGTTCCCCCTTAGGATAATCTCCTAATTGAGTCCGAGATGTCCCTAGGGCCAACGTCTACTAATTTTAAGTTAGGCTTGGGTTAGTGAGTGCTTGGATATGATTTTTGGGCTAAAGAAGGGTGATGAATCCCCACTTGTTAATGGGTTATGCCCTTAAGATGAATTAGTGCAAGTGTACAAGATAAGTAGATAAGATTCACTCAAAGCAAAAATCAACCAAGAGATGAGTTCTATTCTACATGCAATGCGTACGTACCTTACTCCAGCACTCTTCAACAGTAAAATAAAGGAATTGAAAAAGACACGTGCCTAATATGCAAACGTCTAATCAATTTTTATCTTTAACAACAAGTATTTTACTGTTGATTAATTAGCAGTAAGCAGGGTTATCACAGAACAAAGTTTAACAGAGCAGTAGACAGATATTGCAATTTGCAGCAACCTGCAAAAAGATAGATCAGTAGGGAACTACTCAGGCCGCGGTTCGCGGCAATTGCCACGTTTTCGCGGCTTTGAAGTAGGCTCTTGTGCTCTGCCTTCGAGGGCAGAGGCACAGAGTTGCTATATGTCCACTTCTGTTATCAGTTTCCCTGTTCTCCAAACCTGCAAACAGAAAGAATAAAAGAATTAGTTAAAAAAATTTATTTTTAGAGAAAAACTTACCATCCCTCCCCGGCAACGGCACCAATTTTTTGATTGAACTTTTACCTGCACACAAAATATGAAATATTAGATTAAGAATTAAAGGTGTGCAAGTGTTCAATTCGAATCCGCTGTAGCAAGGCTATGCGGGTCGTGATCCTCAGGGAGGGACTAGCGATGGAAGCGTTTGTAAATAAGTTATCTCTAATGTTTTTATTAATGATTTTATTAATTTAAAGTTAAGTTAGAAAGAAAGAAGATGGAGAAAAAGAAGTGATATTTACAATGAAAGTGAGGAAAGAATTTGGAAAGATGTGGAAGATGTGGATCTAAACTAAAATTAAAGAAAGAGAAAGAAAAACTAAAAATAATTACTTACCTCTTCTGCCCTACTTACCTTTGATCCGTTTGCGACGACTTACCTTGTCTTGGAAGGCATGCAAGAATGGGATATAGGATCTTCCACCTTCTCGATCTACACTACGAAAAGAAAAGACGAACTACACTAGCAAGAAAGGCTTGTTCATCTCCATAGACCATCAAGGGCTCTTCTTGGGCTAGGCAGTCTCGAAGCAATCGGATCTCACGGTTTGCAAGTCATTAGAGAGAATAACACAAGAATAGAAAAATAAAAAGAGAATAAAACACGAATAACAAGAATAGACATAACAAAGACAAACCTTTGAGTGGATTTCATTAACAATGGAAGAAAAGTAGGCTTACACCGCTGTCACCTTAGTACAAGCTTGGACTCCTTCCTCCATGAAAGCTTCCTCCACTCTCAGTTACAAAAATTACAAAAAGAAAAACCTAACCTAAATTACAAGTTAGCTTAAAAACCCTAGATTTAGCTCTGTAGATTCTGTGTGTCTTTCTCTGTTGCTCTGCAGGGGTATTTATAGGAGCTGGAAGAAGTAGAGTCCCAGTACAACTCTGTCCTGCAACTTGTTATCATGTTGATCACCGAATATGTCTTATCTGCGGATTGAATTGGAAAGTTTGATCAACATAAGAGTTGTAGGTCTTCAAGTCTTCTTTCTGGAGCATCTTAAATCATCGGATTTGAATATTTGTAGCAAAAGTTATGATCTGAATACTAAAACATGTATAGTCTGAATCTGAATTTATCTTTAAACTCTTCTCCTTTTATCTTTAGGATTGTCTTGCAAGCAACTAGGGTTGAGTAGAAGTCTATCCCTTCCCTTTTCTTTTAGCAATTAGGAGTTCTTTCTTATCCTTCCTTTTCCTCCCTTAGATTTTAAATAAAGAATTTAAAAATCTAAGTTTAGATTAGGTTAAAAAACTTCCAAATTACTACAATTTTTGCACATGGGCTTGCACATGGGCTTTTGGGCTTCTGGGCTTCATTCAGGCTTTTATTTCTTTATTTTTTAATTACCCAAGGCCTGCACACAATAAATCACAAAATCTTAATAAATGTGCAGAGTTATATGAATAAATATGAAAATGTGATGGTAAATATGATGATAAAAATGCACTTTTCACTACCAATCAATCGACGTGCACAGACGTGCACGCCAGCTCTGCAGGATGGCCGGCCGACCGACCCGGTCGACCCTCCAGAGAGCTCTACTCTCTGGAAAGGCCCCGGCAGACCGTGCGGTCGACCGGACAGAGAGATTGCTCTCTGTATCCTGGCTCGGTCGACCGCCCGATAGACCGATGGCTCAAATGGTCTGAAATATGACCGTTGGCTGGTCGGCCGGACGGTCGACCGACAGGCCTGACAGAACCCTAACGGCTAGTTTTTCTGAGTCTATAAATTTGGGGGTTTGGGCATTGTTTTCACTAAGATTTGGAGAGTATTTTTGAGCTAGTTTTTCCAATCCTTTTCAGAGGTTTTCTCCACAAATTTGAGAGCAAATATTTTCAATCAAAAGAGAGTTTTATCAAGAGTGTTAAAAGAGAATTTCTTGAGTTTTCTTCCACCATATCTTTCCTTATTTTCTCACACATACACTTGAGCTATCCATTGCTATTCATCTTATAGGAGTGTTGTAGTGAGAGTTTTTATTGGTGATCAAGTGTTTAGATCACCAAGAGATCTTTTCTTATTTCTTGAGGAGGCGGACGTGTGTATCCGCGTTGTTTCGAGTTCGGGTGCGAACTTGTTTTTTGAGGTGCGGCCTCGGCGAGCCGGTGGGCTTGCGGTGTGTACGGGCTAGAGAGTCCGAGAGCTTGTAGGTGTTGCGGCACCGGTGATCCATTGGGATCAATTATAGTGGAAATCCTTCGTGTGTCGAAGGCGGGGATGTAGAGCAAGTGTGCTCGAACCTCGAAACAAATCCCTTGTGTTTGCGATTGCTCACTCTCTCTCTCTCTTTGTCTTTATATCTTGCATATTTTTATTGTCTATCTTTATATGCTTGATATATTCATTTGTGCTCATTGATATACTTGCTTGGGTTTGTTTGCTAACACTTGTATTCAACCAAGAGAGCCAACGCGACACCTCAACCCTTATCAAGGGGAATCTAGAGGAGTTTGTCCAGAGCCCTTCACGGGGAATTCGGCAACACTCTTGTGTTATACGTGGTGTTTAGTTTAAATAGTTTTGTTTAGGTCATAATAGTTTTTACTTCCGCTTATTTAGCATTAAGTGACAATTAGATTAGCCATCACCTATTCACCCCCCTCTAGGTGAACCTACAATTGGTATTAGAGCCAAGTGCTCTGATTTTGGGTCTTACAACCTAGAGTTAAAGATCCTCATTTTAGGCTAATCACAATATTTGTACACACACCATGGACTTCATGTCACCACCCACCTTTGACATTCTTAACATCCCTATATAGAAGGTTAAGATGTCTTTGTACCTCAAGGCCCTAGGCATTCATGTTTATCTTGCCACAACTAATAATGCATATTGTTTAAATGGTAAGAATCTTGAGGCTAATGCAAAAGCCCTAAATGCTTTAAGATCTACCCTAAATGATGATTATTTATCTAGGGTTTCTAATGTTGATTCGGTTTTTGTAGCTTGGAACATCATCACCTCCCTTGACGAAAAGGATCTATATTATGCCGGGAGCGATTCGGATGTTGGAAGCGACACCTCCAACAAGTGCTATATGGTCCAAGGGGATGACCCCCTTAAGGTAACTACCGAATCCGAGGTAGAAGATAATAACATGTCATATGATGAGCTTACTTCATTTTGTCAAATACTTCTTGAAAAATATGACATGATTAAGAAAGAAAATAAAAATTTGAAAAAGAAATTTGATTGCATGCATATAGAACAAGATTCATTTAAATCTAAGATTGCATGCTTAGAAAAGGAAAAAGAAGATTTGAAAAATGAGAATGTTTCCTTATTTTCAAAATTGAATGATTTATGTGAAGGAAACAATACTTTGAAAAATAAAATTGATTTGGTGGAAAAACAAAAGAAAGTGTTTTGCAAGAAAATAACTCCTTGAAAAGAAAATTTGTTGAAAAAGAAAAAGAATTTGTTTCTAAAAAGAATAAGAAAAATGATTCTTTATCTCATCATGCCTTACATGCCACCACTAATGAGATTAAAGATTTGAAAAATAAAATGGATTGTTTGAGTTCAACTTTGAACTCTTGTGCATTTAGCCATACTAGGTTGGAGTCAATGTTTTCAAAGAAATAAACTCCACACATTCATGCACAACACATCATGCATATGCTTATGTTGCACGTCATGATCACACTTCTACACATAAGCATCCTAAGGTGTACACATGTACACATTGTGGCCGCAAAGGTCATTTAGCAAAGTTTTGTTATGATAGGATACATCATTTAAATTTTTCTAATAATAAAAATTTTGGGTTCCTTACAAGACTAACCCCAAAGGACCCAAGAAAATATGGGTACCAAAACTCCCACCCCATGTTTTTGATATAGGTGAGGGATCTCTCAAGACGTGAGATATTTGGTGCCTTGATGGTGGATGCAAATGGACTTGATGGACACACATTTGATGCATCACTATCAAGGAGATTTTGGTGGATGACCACCATGATTGGAGCTTCGGAGTTGGTAACAGTCTCTAAACTCCCATTTTATTTATGTTCATGCTTGTTCATTCATAATATTTTGAGCATGTTCATATTTTCATTTGTTTTGTGCTTCATGTGGTGATAACATGCTTAGATGTAGTTTTTATCAAAACTTGTATTATATATGTACAAATAGTGAGCTACATTTGTTTTATATATGATTGCACTTCATGCTCATTTGTACTCACTATATGCATATGTATAGACTAGTTTTGATGATTCTCATTTATACATGCTTTGCCAATTTTTATGTTTTTTTCATGTATATGTATTATTAATTCAAATCTAATAAATATACATTTATACCCGTGAGTCTCTTGCCTTCATGCAAATATATTTGATAGACTCTTTTATGTTTGGAATATGTATGTGTACTGTTAGTTTTGGATAAATCATACATATACCATGAAGATTAGTGTTTTAATGAAAATGATTTTTTATTATTAAAATGTGACTTATGATCTTTTTTGAGCTTAAATGACTATTTTCATAAAAATGCTATTTACATGATCTTTTAACACTCACATCTTTATTTATTATTTCATGACTTAATTTCATGATCATTTTGAGCTTTATAGACCATGAGTGATTAAATCTTTATGTATTTAGTTATGCTTTATGAAGTACATATGATTTGATGTATTTGAAGGATCTTTAACAAGTTGTTCAAAAATTATTTTATACTAGTTATTTATTCTTCAATTAGTTTATAAGATATACACATGATCTTATTTTTTTTGTATTCTCAAGATTTGATACTTCATGAATTGAATATTAGTTTAAATGATAGTTTTTTGTCAACACTAGGATTTATACTTGTACATATTATGGATCACAAATAAATCTATATATGGTTGGGTTTGATTGCTTATTTGTGCCTATTTGGTGTGCTAGTATAGCCTAATTTTGATGATCCTTACATTTTTAAACTTGTATTCTCATTTTGGATTTGTGTTATGATCATGTGCTTTCATTTCATGTATATGTTTATTTTGTCAAACTTTAAGATATACATGTATACCTCTTGAGTCATTTGCCTTTCATGCAAATTTATATATATGGACTCAATTGTGTTTAGGGATATGTATGTATACTTCTTGTGTTGTCAAAACATACATATACCTTGAAATATATTTTTTTAATAAAATTTTTTGGTAATTTTTATGTTTTCAAAATTTATGATAATTTTCACATTGTCTGATTTAAAGGAATATTGAGCTTCATTGCCATTTTCATGTGATTTACACATATTTCATGAAAAATATTTTATTTTATTCCTTGATTGAAGGATTCCGTACTAGTTTTCAAACATTTTCATTTAACTAGTTCGAGTTCTTCATGTGGTAGATTATATGATGTATACACTTAAACTTATTTTTTCTATTGGTATCATTGGATATTTTCAATTGATATCAATATGAACTTCTTTTGTATATACTCATATTTTGTTTTCCCATATATGTATGTATCAATTTCTATTGGTATACTCTTTTCATACATATATATGAGTTACTTTTGCTTGAGTTAAAATTGTTTTACATGTTTAAAGCACAAAGTTGTTTATGATAAGAAGATAAAATTTTAAGAAGGATTCTCAAGATTTGTTTTATAGAGAAAATTCAAAATTTTGTAAGAAAAATTCAAAATTTTGAGTTGTATTGCCTATATGCAAGGAGAGCTTAACATCTCTTCTACATATAGATTCATGTTGAGTGTATTGTATATTGAGGAGCTTGACAACTCTTCTTTATGTGGTACACGTGTGTAGGGGGAGCTTCACATCTCCTCTTATGCATTACATATTATACGTTATGTTAATTAGGGCTTGTCATCCCTCTTTCATGTAATATATATGTGTAGGGAAGTTACTTAACCGTCTTCCTCTTCATGAATGTATATCGCATATAACCTTTTATTGATATGTTTGATTTGACCCCTTTATTGGTTTCTTTGTTTATGACAAAAAGGGGGAGAAAATTTTGATGATTTTTTTTTTACTTTAACCCCTTTGTTGATTATTGACAAAAAGGGGGAGAAGTATTTGAAATATATGCATGCTTTTGGTTAAAGGATTTATGTTTACGCATATATGTTTTGTTTTGCAAATAGGAGAAAAAGATTTTGTGATTTTGTTTTATGCTTGTTTAGCATGTTTACTGCTACATTTGCATACATTTTTATGTGCCTCATTGCATATTTATTTTGTTTATTTGAGATGCATGAGTTAAGGGGGGCTTCTTTGAAGCTTTACTTTAATCCATGTATATATAACTTCATGAGTTTTGTCATCATCAAAAAGGAGGAGATTGTTGGCCCAAAGGCCCATCACTCTAGTTTTGATGATGATCAACTCATGTAGTTATGTTTAATAATGATCTTGTGTTTAATTAGTGACAGATTTATGATCAAGATCTTAGTAGGTGCATAGCTTCAACAAAGGATTTGAAGTCAAGTTTTGGAGCAAGCACGGTGTTTGGACCAAGTCAAGAAGATGAGAAGGCTTCAAGTGAAGACTTCAAGAAGATGAAGACTTGTGTCTAGGTATAAGATTTTTGTTTTAGTTAAAATGTAAAGGATAGAGTAGTTGGTGGATTGCTCAAGTACATATACACACACACTCTTGATAGTTTTGTTTTTACAAATGATTTTTACCTTGGAAAAATACTTTTTGGTTTTTAAAATTTCTTATATGCATGTCTTTTATCCAAAATCAAGTTTAGAGCTTAATGTCAAAAACATAGATATTTAATTGTGTAGTGGATCATATCCATACACACTATGCTTTAATGAATTCAAAATATCTTGTTTTTGTATCATGAAGAAATTTGAAAAACAAGTTTTAGAAAAATACTAGTTTTCATTTGAGCTATATTTTCCAAGTTACAAAAATAGTTCAAAACATTTGCAACATGCCTTGATTTTGTGCGAGCATGTTTATTTATCAAAGTATTACATCAAAACTATTTTTGTATATTTTTCAGTATTTTATGGGATTTTATTTAAATCAAAAAGACCAAGTTTTAATCCCTAGATTTTCGGTTCCAGGCTTCAGCCAGTCGACTAGTCGACCGACCAAGTCGACTAGTGTTGAAGTTGGTCGACCGACTCGGTCGACCGACATGCACAGACGTGCACGCCAGCTCGGCAGGATGGCTGGCCGACCGACCCGGTCGACCGTCCAGAGAGCTCTGCTCTCTGGAAAGGCCCCGGCCGACCGTGCGGCCGACCAGACAGAGAGATTGCTCTCTGTATCCTGGCTCGGTCGACCGCCTGGTCGACCGATGGCTCAAACGGTCTGAAATATGACCGTTGGCCGGTCGGCCGGACGGTCGACCGACAGGCCTGACAGAACCCAAACGGCTAGTTTTTCTGAGTCTATAAATTTGGGGGTTTGGGCATTGTTTTCACTAAGATTTGTAGAGTATTTTTGAGCCAGTTTTTCCAATTATTTTCAGAGGTTTTTCTCCACAAATTTGAGAGCAAATATTTCCAATCAAAAGGAGAGTTTTATCAAGAATGTTAAAAGAGAATTTCTTGAGTTTTCCTCCACCATCTCTTTCCTTAATTTCTCACACATACACTTGAGCTATCCATTGCTATTCATCTTATAGGAGTGTTATAGTGAGAGTTTTTATTGCTGATCAAGTGTTTAGATCACCAAGAGATCTTTTCTTGTTTCTTGAGGAGGCGGACGTGTGTGTCCGCGTTGTTTCGAGTTCAAGTGCGAACTTGTTTTTTGAGGTGCGGCCTCGGCGAGCCGGTGGGCTTGCGGTGTGTACGGGCTAGAGAGTCCGAGAGCTTGTAGGTGTTGCGGCACCGGGTGATCCATTGGGATCAATTATAGTGGAAATCCTTCGTGTGTCAAAGGCGGGGATGTAGAGCAAGTGTGCTCGAACCTCGAAACAAATCCTTGTGTTTGCGATTGCTCACTCTCTCTCTCTCTCTTTGTCTTTATATCTTGCATACTTTTATTGTCTATCTTTATATGCTTGATATATTCATTTGTGCTCATTGATATACTTGCTTGGGTTTGTTTGCTAACACTTGTATTCAACCAAGAGAGCCAACGCGGCACCTCAACCCTTATCAAGGGGAATCTAGAGGAGTTTGTCCAGAGCCCTTCACGGGGAATTCGGCAACACTCTTGTGTTATACGTGGTGTTTAGTTTAAATAGTTTTGTTTAGGTCATAATAGTTTTTACTTCCGCATTATTTAGCATTAAGTGACCATTAGATTAGCCATCACCTATTCACCCCCCCTCTAGGTGAACTTACAATTGGTATCAGAGCCAAGCGCTCTGATTTTGGGTCTTACAACCTAGAGTTAAAGATCCTCATTTTAGGCTAATCACAATATTTGTACACACACCATGGACTTCATGTCACCACCCACCTTTGACATTCTTAACATCCCTATATGGAAGGTTAAGATGTCTTTATACCTCAAGGCCTTAGGCATTCATGTTTATCTTGCCACAACTAATAATGCATATTGTTTAAATGGTAAGAATCTTGAGGCTAATGCAAAAGCCCTAAATGCTTTAAGATCTACCCTAAATGATGATTATTTATCTAGGATTTCTAATGTTGATTCGGCTTTTGTAGCTTGTAACATCATCACCTCCCTTGGCGAAAAGGATCTATATTATGCCGGGAGCGATTCGGATGTTGGAAGCGACACCTCCAACAAGTGCTATATGGTCCAAGGGATGACCCCCTTAAGGTAACTACCGAATCCGAGGTAGAAGATAATAACATGTCATATGATGAGCTTACTTCATTTTGTCAAATACTTCTTAAAAAATATGACATGATTAAGAAAGAAAATAAAAATTTGAAAAAGAAATTTGATTGCATGCATATAGAACAAGATTCATTTAAATCTAAGATTGCATGCTTAGAAAAGAAAAAGAAGATTTGAAAAATGAGAATGTTTCCTTATTTTCAAAATTGAATGATTTATGTGAAGGAAACAATACTTTGAAAAATAAAATTGATTTGGTGGGAAAACAAAAAGAAAGTGTTTTGCAAGAAAATAACTCCTTGAAAAGAAAATTTGTTGAAAAGAAAAAGAATTTGTTTCTAAAAAGAATAAGAAAAATGATTCTTTATCTCATCATGCCTTACATGCCACCACTAATGAGATTAAATATTTGAAAAATAAAATGGATTGTATGAGTTCAACTTTGAACTCTTGTGCATTTAACTATACTAGGTTGGAGTCAATGTTTTCAAAGAAACAAACTCCACACATTCATGCACAACATCATCATGCATATGCTTATGTTGCACGTCATGATCACACTTCTACACTTAAGCATCCTAAGGTGTACACATGTACACATTGTGACCGCAAAGGCCATTTAGCAAAGTTTTGTTATGATAGGATACATCATTTAAATTTTGCTAATAATAAAAATTTTTGGGTTCCTTACAAGACTAACCCCAAAGGACCTAAGAAAATATGGGTACCAAAACTCCTACCCCATGTTTTTGATATAGGTGAGGGATCTCTCAAGACGTGAGAGATTTGGTGCCTTGATGGTGGATGCAAATGGACTTGATGGACACACATTTGATGCATCACTATCAAGGAGATTTTGGTGGGATGACCACCATGATTGGAGCTTTGGAGTTGGTAACAGTCTCTAAACTCCCATTTTATTTATGTTCATGCTTGTTCATTCATAATATTTTGAGCATGTTCATGTTTTCATTTGTTTTGTGCTTCATGTGGTGATAACATGCTTAGATGTAATTTTTATCAAAACTTGTTTTATACATGTACAAATAGTGAGCTACATTTGTTTTATATATGATTGCACTGTTGGTTCCGAGAGATGATGATAAATGCGGAACTATCTCTGTTTGCAATTATAGATCTAAAAATACCCAAGTCAAAACAAAACTAAAACAAGAAGGATTAACGTTATGCAAATAAATAAACTTGCAAAAAGGAAAATAAATCTCAGAGAATAGACAAACGCAAACAAGAGAGATTTATCCTGGTTCGGTCCTCGTGACCTACATCCAGTCCCCAAGCCACCCGCTTGAGATTTTCCTTTATCCTTGATTTTGTACACCCAAAATCACAACCATGCACACCACTTGACAAATCCCCTTTGCCAAATGTGTACACCTTCTTTACATCCAAGAGAACACCTTCTCTTCCACCAAGAGAATACACTTCACCTTGTACAACTGCCTCTACACCAAGAAGTTATCCGTGTACAATGATCACCTTGTACAACTGCCTCTACACCAAGAAGCCACCCGTGTACAATGATTGCTTTGAGTATTACAACTTTCCTATAAGCCTTGGTATTGTGTATGAACGTGGACAAGGTCTAGTATAGGAGAAACTTCAGAGAACTTCACAATGGAAATGACTTTTGGTGAAGAACAGAAGTTGAAAATCAGTTTTCAGGTTTTGCAGAATTTTGGCTTTGAAAAACTGAAGATTTTTTATTGTTGTTTGGCCTTTAGATTAACTACCCTTTATATAGCTGAAGACTAGGGTAAGTTAGGGTAGTTATAGGAGCAATTCAAATGATAGAAACTTTGGAATTCGTTGCACAAAAGACCAGATAACGAAAACTGTCCAACAGTCAGAAACTGCCTATAGTCGACTTGCCTATGGAGTTAGTCGACTAGACTAGGCAATTTTCACACTATTAGTCGACTATGTTTGGCTATAAGTCGACTAGGTCAAGAGACGTTGGAGTGACAGTTTTCTGTATAACAGATTCAAGTCGACTGCAACTACTTATAAGTCGACTGGACCAGGGATTAGTCGACTAGGGGTAAGGGATTAGTCGACTACACTTTGCTATTAGTCGACTACATTTGACTGTTAAGTCGACTAATGCAGAAACAGAGAGTTGGGTCTGTTTTGACACAAGACTTAGTCGACTAGAGGGTTGGGTTAGTCGACTACCAAGTTGATTAGTCGACTATAAAGGGACTATAAGTCGACTATATAATAATGAAATGTGTGTGTGTCTCAAGGCTTTTGACATGCTATTTCATCTTTACAAAATACATCATATCAACTCTCCTTGGGACATCTTGATCATGTAGAACTCTTGATTCGTCATGTGTTAGAGCTCCAAATGAAATGCTTCACAAAGTCTTCATCGAAATATGTTCCAACATGCACTTCATGCTCATTTGTACCCACTATATGCATATGTATAGACTAGTTTTGATGATTCTCATTTATACATGCTTTGCCAATTTTTATGCTTTACTTCATGTATATGTATTATTAATTCAAATCTAATAAATATACATGTATACCCGTAAGTCTCTTGCCTTCATGCAAATACATTTGATAGACTCTTTTATGTTTGGAATATGTATGTGTACTGTTAGTTTTGGATAAATCATACATATACCATGAAGATTAGTGTTTTAATGAAAAATGATTTTTTATTATTAAAATGTGACTTATGATCTTTTTTGAGCTTAAATGACTATTTTCATAAAAATGCTATTTACATGATCTTTTAACACTCACATCTTCATTTATTATTTCATGACTTAGTTTCATGATCATTTTGAGCTTTATAGACCATGAGTGATTAAATCTTTATGTATTTAGTTATGCTTTATGAAGTACATATGATTTGATGTATTTGAAGGATCTTTAACTAGTTGTTCAAAAACTATTTTATACTAGTTATTTATTCTTCAATTAGTTTATAAGATATACACATGATCTTATTTTTTTGTATTCTCAAGATTTGAGCTTCATGAATTGAATATTAGTTTAAATGATAGTTTTTTGTCAACACTAGGATTTATACTTGTACATATTATGGGTCACAAATAAATCTATATATAGTTGGGTTTGATTGCTTATTTGTGCCTATTTGGTGTGCTAGTATAGCCTAGTTTTGATGATCCTTACATTTTTAAACTTGTATTCCCATTTTGGATTTGTGTTATGATCATGTGCTTTCATTTCATGTATATGTTTATTTTGCCAAACTTTAAGATATACATGTATACCTCTTGAGTCATTTGCCTTTCATGCAAATCTATATATATGGACTCAATTGTATTTAGGGATATGTATGTATACTTCTTGTGTTGTCAAAACATACATATACCTTGAAATATATTTTTTTTAATAAAATTTTTTTGGTAATTTTTATGTTTTCAAATTTATGATAATTTTCACATTGTCTTATTTAAAGGAATATTGAGCTTCATTGCCATTTTCATGTGATTTACACATATTTCATGAAAAATATTTTATTTTATTCCTTAATTGAAGGATTCCGTACTAGTTTTCAAACATTTTCATTTAACTAGTTCGAGTTCTTCATGTGGTAGATTATATGATGTATACACTTAAACTTATTTTTTCTATTGGTATCATTGGATATTTTCAATTGGTATCAATATGAACTTCTTTTATATATACTCATATTTTGTTTTTCCATATATGTATGTATCAATTTCTATTGGTATACTCTTTTCATACATATATATGAGTTACTTGTGCTTGAGTTAAAATTGTTTTACATGTTTAAAGCACAAAGTTGTTTATGATAAGAAGATAAAATTTTAAGAAGGATTCTCAAGATTTGTTTTATAGAGAGAATTCAAAATTTTGTAAGAAAATTCAAAATTTTTGAGTTGTATTGCCTATATGCAAGGAGAGCTTAACATCTCTTCTACATATAGATTCATGTTGAGTGTATTGTATATTGAGGAGCTTGACAACTCTTCTTTATATGGTACACGTGTGTAGGGGGAGCTTCACATCTCCTCTTATGCATTACATATTATATGTTTTGTGAATTAGGGCTTGTCATCCCTCTTTCATGTAATATATATGTGTAGGGAAGTTACTTAACCGTCTTCCTCTTCATGAATGTATATCGCATATAACCTTTTATTGATATGTTTGATTTGACCCCTTTATTGGTTTCTTTGTTTATGACAAAAGGGGGAGAAAAATTTGATGATTTTGTTTTTACTTTAACCCTTTTGTTGATGATTGACAAAAAGGGGGAGAAGTATTTGAAATATATGCATGCTTTTGGTTAAAGGATTTATGTTTATGCATATATGTTTTGTTTTGCAAGTAGGAGAAAAAGATTTTGTGATTTTGTTTTATGCTTGTTTAGCATGTTTACTCCTACATTTGCATACATGTTTATGTGCCTCATTGCATATTTATTTTGTTTATTTGAGATGCATGAGTTAAGGGGGAGCTTCTTTGAAGCTTTACTTTAATCCATGCATATATAACTTCATGAGTTTTGTCATCATCAAAAGGGGGAGATTGTTGGCCCAAAGGCCCGTCACTCTAGTTTTGATGATGATCAACTCATGTAGTTATGTTTACTAATGATCTTGTGTTTAATTAGTGACAGATTTATGATCAAGATCTTAGTAGGTGCATAGCTTCAACAAAGGATTTGAAGTCAAGTTTTGGAGCTAGCACGGTGTTTGGACCAAGTCAAGAAGATGAGAAGGCTTCAAGTGAAGACTTCAAGAAGATGAAGACTTGTGTCTAGGTATAAGAGTTTTGTTTTAGTTAAAATGTAAAGGATAGAGTAGTTGGTGGATTGCTCAAGTACATATACACACACACTCTTGATAGTTTTGTTTTTACAAAAGATTTTTACCTTGGAAAAATACTTTTTGGTTTTTGGAATTTCTTATATGCATGTCTTTTATCCAAAACCAAGTTTAGAGCTTAATGTCAAAAACATAGATATTTTAATTGTGTAGTGGATCATATTCATACACACTATGCTTTAATAAATTTAAAATATCTTATTTTTGTATCATGAAGAAATTGGGAAAACAAGTTTTAGAAAAATACTAGTTTTCATTTGAGCCATATTTTCTAAGTTACAAAAATAGTTCAAAACATTTGTAACATGCCTTGATTTTGTGCAAGCATGTTTATTTATCAAAGTATTACATCAAAACTATTTTTGTATATTTTTCAATATTTTATGGGATTTTATTTAAATCAAAAAGACCAAGTTTTAATCCCTAGATTTTCTGTTCCAGGCTTCAGCCAGTCGACTAGTCGACCGACCAAGTCGACTAGGGCTGAAGTCGATCGACCGACTCGGTCGACCGATGTGCACAGACGTGCACGCCAGCTCTGCAGGATGGCCGGCCGACCGACCAGGTCGACCGTCCAGAGAGTACTGCTCTCTGGAAAGGCCCCGGCCGACCGTGCGGTCGACTGGACAGAGAGATTGCTCTCTGTATCCTGGCTCGGTCGACCGCCTGGTCGACCGATGGTTCAAACGGTCTGAAATATGACCGTTGGCCGGTTGGCTGGACGGTCGACCGACAGGCCTGACAGAACCCCAACGGCTAGTTTTTCTAAGTCTATAAATTTGGGGTTTGGGCATTGTTTTCACTAAGATTTGGAGAGTATTTTTGAGCTAGTTTTTCCAATCCTTTTCAGAGGTTTTTCTCCACAAATTTGAGAACAAATATTTCCAATCCAAAGGAGAGTTTTATCAAGAGTGTTAAAAGAGAATTTCTTGAGTTTTCCTCCACCATCTCTTTCCTTGTTTTCTCACACATACACTTGAGCTATCCATTACTATTCATCTTATAGGAGTGTTGTAGTGAGAGTTTTTATTGGTGATCAAGTGTTTAGATCACCAAGAGATCTTTTCTTGTTTCTTGAGGAGGCTGACGTGTGTGTCCGCGTTGTTTCGAGTTCAGGTGCGAACTTGTTATTTGAGGTGCGGCTTCGGCGAGCCGGTGGGCTTGCGGTGTGTACGGGCTAGAGAGTCCGAGAGCTTGTAGGTGTTGCGGCACCGGGTGATCCATTGGGATCAATTATAGTGGAAATCCTTCATGTATTGAAGGCGGGGATGTAGAGCAAGTGTGCTCGAACCTCGAAACAAATCCCTTGTGTTTGCGATTGCTCACTCTCTCTCTCTTTGTCTTTATATCTTGCATACTTTTATTGTCTATCTTTATATGCTTGATATATTCATTTGTGCTCATTGATATACTTGCTTGGGTTTGTTTGCTAACACTTGTATTCACCAAGAGAGCCAACGCAGCACCTCAACCCTTATCAAGGGGAATCTAGAGGAGTTTGTCCAGAGCCCTTCACGGGGAATTCGGCAACACTCTTGTGTTATACGTGGTGTTTAGTTTAAATAGTTTTGTTTTGGTCATAATAGTTTTTACTTCCGCATTATTTAACATTAAGTGACAATTAGATTAGCCATTGCCTATTCACCCCCCCTCTAGGTGAACTTACATTATCCAATCCCTGCGCCACGACTGGAAGTCAAGCATCCTGCGGCTAAAGCTCAGGATAATAAAGGTCTTGTTCCCTTGACATTGGAGACAGGGGAAGTCATGTGGATACACCCAGACCTCGTCCAAGACGTGCAGTGCGATTCAAAGAGGCCCAAGTCAAAGGGAAAATCTTGCAATGTCATCTCCATCCTGCCAGACGACGACAATCTTACGTCAGCTTCCCTCAGTGACTCTGAAGAAGAAAAGCACGCTTGCGCAGCGCAGGCCGATGTACCTCAGCCGACGGGTACTCGATCTAGAAAATCATATTTAAAGCAGTATGAGAAGGCTACTGACGAGATACAACAGAAGACGACGTCAGTACAAGTACCAGTACCTGCTTCCACCCCAACCAAGGGAAAGGAGAAGTCTAAGGAAGTCCGATTCGACCATGTCCTGAAGAAGCCTTCAGGCCCAGGGCTTGACACACCCTTTCGTTTTGACATATTGGCCCAGTTGGCTAATATCCCAGCCCGTATTACCATACACGAGCTCCTTCGTCTCTCAAAAGAGACAAGAGAAGCACTCAGGGATGCCCTGGCTAATTCAGAATCATTCCTGACGTACATACCAGAAATCCTTAAAGATGACGTTCAGTCTCCATGCCATGAATGCCATCATGTACAATCAAAGGTGCCCTGTTTGCTCAAAAAGACGACAATAGTCACGAACAGGCCATTTATTATCTGAGCAGGATTCTGATAGGGGCGGAATCTCACTATAATCCTATCGAGAAAGAGTGCTTAGTTCATATCTTTGCTGTTCAGAAGACACGACATTATTTGGTTGGCCAAGCCATACATGTCATCTCCAGAGTGAACCCTTTGCGTCTTCTCATGATGAAGCCAGGATCACTGAATTCAAGATTAGCTAAATGGGCACTTCTTTTGTCTCAATATGACATGATCTTTATCCCTCAGAAGGCGGTTAAAGGCCAAGCCCTTGCAGAGTTTTTGGCCGCTCATCCAGTCCCAGAGAACTCAAAACTTCACGAAGATATTCCGGATAAAGTCTTCGAGTCCAATATAACTTCAGAGGATGAAGTTTGGCAGATGTTCTTCGATGGAGCATCTCGAATAGGTCCTAAAGGCAGGACCATTGCCGGAGTGGGGGTTGTGTTTATCTCCCCACAGAATCATGTCCTTCCTAGAGCGTTTTCTCTAACAGAATCATGCTCCAACAATGTAGCGGAATATAATGCTCTACTTATTGGCCTTCAGCTCGCCCATGGAATGGGGGTACGCTACCTCGAAGCCTACGGCGATTCAAAACTAATTATCAATCAGGTTAAAGGCGAATATGAAGTTCGCCACGAGGATTTGGTGCCTTATTACCACACGGTCGTCGAATTGGCTAATCTATTTGAAGGCTTCTACATCGGGCACGTGTCTCGATCTCAAAATACCAAGGCGGACGCTTTTGTTGCATTAGCAACAACACTAGCCTTGTCAGCCGACACCGAGTATCATCTCACAGTGGCAACTCGACATCTTGTATGCTCTAAGCATATGTTAAGAACCCGAGAAGTCTATAATGTCTCCACGGATCTTGAGCCGAGAGATTGGCGATTTTCTCTCATCGACTATGCTTTACATGGTCTGCTGTCAGACGATCCTAAAGAAGCGGCATCTATCAGACGAAGGTCTCTCCATTTCCACTACGATCCAACTCTGAAGACACTTTACCGTCGTTCATATGACAGCATCCTCCTCCATTGCCTTTCTAATTCAGAGGCACAGGAAGTGCTTAAAGAAGCACACGACGGCATTTGCGGAGCTTATCAGCCTGGTCCAAAGCTCAAAGACAGGTTGCATAGCTTGGATACTATTGGCCAACCATGATAGCTGATGCCATCCAATACGCACGAAGGTGTAAAGCATGCCAGATTCATGCGGACTTCATACACCAGCCTTCGGAGTTGCTCCACCCGACTATCGCTTCATGGCCATTTGAAGCATGGGGAATCGATGTCGTAGGACCAATTAGCCCCTCTTCAACAAGAAGTCACCGGTTTATCTTGGCAATAACCGATTACTTCTCAAAGTGGGCAGAAGCTATACCACTGGTTGAAGTCAAAACCTCTAATGTGGTTAATTTCATCAAACATCATGTAATCCATCGATTTGACATCCTAGGCGAATCATCCATGACAATGGTCCCCAATTCATAAGCCCGGTATTCTATCGTTCTGCGATAAATACCGAATTCAGAATGTGATTTCGACTGCCTATAATCCCGCCGCTAATGGCTTGGCGGAAGCATTCAACAAAACGATCATCAAGCTACTCAAGAAGTTCGTCTCCTCGAATAAGTGAGATTGGGACGAAAAGCTTGGTAAATGTCTTTGGGCCTACCGAACCACGGTTCGGACACCGACAGTCAATACGCCTTTTGACCTGGTGTACGGGTGTGAAGCAGTCATCCCGTTAGAAATCCAGATGCCGTCATTGCGAGTCGCTTTAATGACAAGATCACATCAGAGGACAATGATCGGTTGCGTCTCCAAGAGCTTGAAGCCCTAGATGAGAAGCGACTACAAGCTCAGCAACACATCGAGTTGTATCAAGCTCGAATCTCAAAAGCCTTCAATAAGAAGGTCAAACAAAGAGTCTTCCAGAAAGGAGATTTGGTTTTGGCCGTCAGACGACCGATGATTATGACGCACAAGACCAAAGGCAAATTTCAGCCTAAATGGGAAGGACCGTTTGTAATAGAAACAGTCTATTCAAACGGAGCATACCGTCTTATGACTTCAGACGGCGACTTACTCATGATGCCGATCAATCGCAAATTCATAAAGAAGTACTATCCTTGATTAAGGATCCTTCTTATGATCAAGTTAACACCACACCTCTGATCAAGACCTTCATATCCAAGGTACATGCAAAGAGAGCCCTTCTCTTCCTCCAAACGAGATCATACAACCACAAACCAGTAGGAACCTGGTTATACACTGGTTGTCTCCAAGGAGAATCAAGGTTATACATACACTAACCAGATAATCCAATATCCTTAACGATTAAGGATAGAGGAAAATGTTGGCCTTTAAGCCCAACATAAGTCCTCGACAACTCATCATGCTGAGGGGAATAGCATGGCTAGCCCGACTCAAACGGTAATTGGTAAAGGCATATCAAACCCGTTGACAGCTGAGGATTTGCTAAAAATCCTAAGGGACCTGTTCCCATTTGATTCCCTCTCCAAAATCACTTACCAATTCCCATCCATAGAATGGTAAGACCACATATACATTTCACTGTTACGTTAACATTAAACCTATGACAGTAATTCTCTCGTTCCTCCTCGTGAAAATGAGACCTTTTCCTAAATTCCATTACCAACCTTGAGCCTGTTGACATTTACAAAAGACAGGTCTCGATACTTGTTGACATTTACAAAAGATAAGTATCACCAACCTTGAGCTTGGTGGCGTCTCAATCGGTTATGTCATTGCGACCTCTGAACTGGCAGACAGCCAAGTTTCAATTTCGAGCTTGTTGACATTTACAAAAGACAAGTCTCAACCTTGAGCCTGTTAACATTTACAAAAGACAGGTCTCACCAATACTTGTTGACATTTACAAAAGATAAGTATCACCAACTTTGAGCTTGGTGGCTTCTCAACCAGTTATGTCATGGCGACCTCTGAACTGGTAGATAGCCAAGTCTCGATCTTGAGCTTGTTGACATTTACAAAAGACAAGTCTCAACCTTGAGCCTGTTGACATTTACAAAAGACAGGTCTCACCGATACTTGTTGACATTTACAAAAGATAAGTATCACCAACTTTGAGCTTGGTGGCTTCTCAACCAGTATGTCATTGCGACCTCTGAACTGGCAGATAGCCAAGTCTCAATTTAAAGCTTGTTGACATTTACAAAAGACAAGTCTCAACCTTGAGCCTGTTGACATTTACAAAAGACAGGTCTCACCGATACTTATTGACTACAAAAGACAAGTATCACCAGCTTTGAGCTTGGTGGCTTCTCAACCAGTTATGTCATTGCGACCTCTGAATTGGCAGATAGCCAAGTCTCAATTTCGAGCCTGTTGACATTTACAAAAGACATGTCTCACCTTTTAGCCCGACAAGGACTACTTTTGAGCTTGGTGGCTTCTCAACTGGTTATGTCATTGCGACCTCTGAACTGACAAATAGCCAAGTCTCAATTTCGAGCCTGTTGATATTTACAAAAGACAGGTCTCACCTTTTAGCCCGACAAGGACTACTTCGAGCTTGGTGGCTTCTCAACCGGTTACGTCAGTGCGACCTCTGAACCGGCAGATAGCCAAGTCTTATTATTCAATCCAGCAAGGACTATGTTCTCAAATGGCTGCAATACAACTTGGAAACGACAACTCAGCAAATAAAGCAAGTCGGAGATGCGACAGGGGAGTCAAAACAAAATTATTTTTATTGAGTCCAAAAAGGAAGGGATACATGGAGGTACATATGTTACAAGCTACAAGCGTGCATCATAAGATCTGATCCGTTCTTCAAGAAAGGCCAGCCTTATCTTCTTATCATTAGTAGCCCTGACAAGTGCCTGTGACCTCAACTTATCCTCGCTAAAATTCGCCGTCTGGACCAAGCGAGCCTCGGCCTCAGCCAAGGTTGCCCTCTGAGCTAACCTCTGCCGCGAGAGCTCGTTACTCTGAGCCTTAAGCTGCTCAAGCCGCGTAGTTTCTTCCAGGCGCACTGGTTCAGCCTTGGATAAGAGAAGATTTCCCTTCCTGATCATTTCCTTGGCCTTCTCAATTTTGTCTTCAGCGTCAAGAAGAGCACTGTTAGAAGCATCTATGGCGTCCCCAAGCTCTACTTGCCTTATCTCCAAGGATTTCAAGTCCAAAGAAATGGCCTTAGTAGCTTCCTGAGCGGCGAGATGGGCTTCATGCATTTGAGTGACAAGGTGCGCAAGCTGCTCGTCAACCAAAGACTCCAGGTCTGAACGGCTAAGATGGCGCCATTCCTCTACGTCCCTCTCAAATTGGTCTATCAGAAGCTCTAATGCAGCGGCCTGGTTATCCCCTCCAAAGTCCCAGATACTCTCAATACTGCGGGAGAGGACCACCTTTAATCTAGGAAATGACATAGTCAAGCCTTTCAAGACCAGATCGATGGATCGTTTCAAGCCCTTATAAAAGCTATCGACTATCTCAGCTACAAATTCATTTTCAGCTTCGGCCACCCTGGCAGATGGGCAGCCTCAGAAGATTCCACCGGCCTTGTTGACATTACCGTGGAAGGAACAGCGGGAACACTAGCTGCAGCAGCATGGCAGGTCATCAGTGATCTTGGCGGAGTCCTCATTGAAACCAGTACACTAGCCACAACTGAGGTAGGACTAATGACCATTTCCTGGATAGCAGGCTCAACCACCAGCGTCGAGGAAGTAGGACTTGTAATCACCCTCAGCTCCGCACCTGGCAAAACTGATGGCACCTCACTCATTGATATAGTTGGGAGTGAAGTTGTCTCCGTGACTACCGTCCCTTCAACCTCTATTCCTCTGGCTGCCTCAGGCCGATAAGGGGGCAGGTCACCATACAAAGCATCCAACACAGCAGCATCCGCCGCGGTCGAAGTGCTCATGTCACCCCTGGACCCCTCAGGAAGATCGGTTGGCTCCCTTGAAGTTGACGCACCCGGAGGCAGAACCCTGCAACAAGATTGTTTTAGGCAGGACACAACAAATAGTAAAAGTCAAAAAGCCAAGCCAATACCAAAAGATGATGTCGCCTCAATCGTCTTGACGGCCACATCAGTCTCTACAGGCTCCATCAGAAAATCTTTGGCAGAGTCAACACGGACAGCCGGCTTACCTTCGCTCACCGAACCCTCCGTGGTCCACCCAAGGGAGCTAGAAGTTTCAGAATTTCCCATCGAAGTCCTGGCGCCCGAAGGACCAACGTCAGCTGCATTGTGTAACACCCCGCTCCCGGAATACATACTTAGTTGCGTATTCAGATTTTTTGATCGTATTTTTTGATTTACTTCCTGTATTTGTTTTGTATTATGAGTTGTTTATATGATCGTTTTGCCTTGGATCTGGATTCGTGAACTCGGAGTCAGCCTTAATCTGAACCGGGAACCCGATCCTAGTGAATTTCTCGATTTGGTCTTTTCGCTATTCCAATTTGACCGATTTCAGTTTTAAACATCATTTCCCAATATTTTAGATTTTCTATGATTTTTTAGAATTTTCCTGAATTAAGTTGAAAATCTTCAAAACCGGTGTCGACCAGTGCCACTGACCGATTCTCGGATTTTTAATTTACAAACGGAGTTGAATTTCTAAAAACGGCTTTCCTGTAACTTCTTAAAATCATATTTTCTATCTAAATAATTTTTCTGAGATTTTTCAGATTTTATCGAAATCCGGCCAACCCGGTGTAGACCGATATTGACGGTTGGCTTTAGGATTTTTATTTTGAAAATGAGATTGAATTTCTGAAAACCGATTTCACCAAAAATCTTTATATAATATTTATTATTTTTGAGGATTTTTTAGAAATCTTTCCGAGTTACTTTATTTTTCGGGCCTTTCTTAAGTTTTCGGTGTTTTCCCCGATACCGGAATTTATCTAAATATTTTATTTCCTCTTTTCTATTTTCTCTCTCCTCGCTAGACGCGAGTTCCACCTAACTCGGATTCATCTTTAATGCAGAGATCCTCTCCATTCTGCATTAAATGCACTGCTAATCAACTCCCATCAAGTCAAATCTGACTTTTGTCCTTCCTATTTAACGCAACTTTCGCATTTCCCTGGGCGCGGCTTTAATTCCCACGTTTGGCCCATTTTGGCCTAAACGCAAGTGTGAGGGCTGCGTTTGGAGAGGGAGACGCAAGTTCTCTTTGTATGTTTCTTTTGTTTTGAAAAGTATGCAACATTATTATATTCATTCCTATACCTTTATATAAACCCCACTCCTTTCTCTCTCTTCATTTATTCCTTCATCTTCTTCTTTGTTTCCTGAGAACCACCAACAGCCAAGAGCCTCTTGCTCCCTCCTATTGGCCACCCATTCTCCACCTTCTCCACCTCCATTTCCACCACCATCTCCATCAACTTCTCCACCTCTTCCTCCTCCATCTCCTCCACCATTCCAACAACAACAACAACCATAACTCCACCACCACACCACCTTCTTCTTCCTCTCTTTCCACCAAATAACCCATTTCCACCACCACCTTCTCCTCCATCTCCACCACCACCTACACCGCCTTGGCCACCACGAAACACACCATCTTCTTCTCCTCGTCATTCTCTTTCCAACAGACCTACTCGTCGCTCTCCGAAACACCATTTCCAAAACTCCAATTTTTTCATTCTAACTACACTTGCACCACCATCTTTGGCTTGGATATTGGAACCTTGGCCACCTTTTCGGCCACTTCCGGCCACCTCCGACCGCCGCCGGTAACCACCGGCCATCGCCGGCCATCCTCCCTTCCTCTTTTCATTCTTTCCTTTCCTTCTTTCTTTCTTTTCCTTCTTTCTTTCTTTTCCTTCTTTTTCCTTTCCTTTCCTTTTTCATTTCCTTTTCTTCTCTGATTTCCCTCACTCTTTCCATGCGTCTCACTCTCCCTCTTTCCCTGTCTCTCTCTTTCTTTCTGTTGATTTCTAGGCGCAGATTTTACCCCTGCGTCCAAATAGTTATTTAACGCGACCTTCTCTTTCTTATATCAACACAACGCGGAGTTCATGCTCGCGTCTGCGTTCTCCTCGTGTCCTTGCTAGAACGCGGGTCTCGAACCCCGCGTTTGTGACATCCCTGCAACGCTATTTCCCGCGTCTGCTATTTCTCGCGTCTGCTTTTCCCGCGTCTCCATTCTCTCTCCTCTTGGTTCATTCTCTCTCCTCTCTCTCATTCTCTTTCTCTCTCTTGATTTTCTCCTCTCTCTATCACTTTCCCTTTAAACGCGTTGACGCGTTCATTTCCTGGATTCCGGAGATCGGAGATTTCACTGTGTTTTCTAAAGATTTAGGCGAGTGTTCTCGCCTCCATTCGATTTTCCCCGCTTCGTCGGGTCGACTCATATTGGCATTATGTATCACTTAACATGTTACTACTTGATGCATGTTCCTGCTATGTTATCTCTTACCACTTGTTACCTGTATGACATGACTTGTCACCTGTCTAATATCACCTCCAAGGCATATAAAACATGACACCTGATACCTGTTATGATTAACTCTCTACTTATGATTATCACATTACGGGAATGTAGAACTTGATCTCTTGTTATGACCTCCTGTTATGCTTGTTATGACTCCTGTTATGACCAGTTATGATCCTACTCATTCCCGTAATCCGATAATTATGTTAATAAGCCATAAAGAGGTTAACTGTTTTGGTTTTTCGTAGCCTTTATACCAACTTAAGATATGATTGACTAGAAAGGTAGCAGCTGGCAATGAATGAAACTATTACATGATCTCTTCGGCCAACTCTATGAAGCTCGGTATTCTCAGAATTGATCCACGATTGGGTTATCTTTCAGAAGTTGGTATTCGGATTTCTCTACGACTCTTATATATTCTTGGCTATATCTTTCAGAGTGATCGATGCCTGGTCTTCGGAATTCTTAATTATCGGTCTTCTTTATTTATGGTCAGTATTATTTGGCATCGTTTAAAGATTTATGTGGCAGTAAGTGCAGAAGATGTCTATATTCAGATTATTGTTCAGTCGACTTGGGAAGCCCTACCTGCAGTGATTCATATCTTGATTGGTATAATTCCTGTCCTTGTCCCTCTTGTGTTCATCTTCCCCTTATCGAAATTGCGAGGACGCAATTTTTTGTAAGGTGGATGGAATGTAACACCCCGCTCCCGGAATACATACTTAGTTGCGTATTCAGATTTTTCGATCGTATTTTTCGATTTATTTCCTGTATTTGTTTTGTATTATGAGTTGTTTATATGATCGTTTTGCCTTGGATCTGGATTCGTGAACTCGGAGTCAGCCTTAATCTGAACCGGGAACCCGATCCTAGTGAATTTCTCGGTTTGGTCTTTTCGCTATTCCGATTTGACCGATTTCAGTTTTAAACATCATTTCCCAATATTTTAGATTTTCTATGATTTTCTGAAATTTTTCTGAATTAAGTTGAAAATCTTCAAAACCGGTGTCGACTAGTGCCACTGACCGATTCTCAGATTTTTAATTTACAAAAGGAGTTGCATTTCTAAAAATGGCTTTCCTGTAACTTCTTAAAATCATATTTTTTATCTAAATAATTTTTCTGAGATTTTTCAGATTTTATCGAAATCTGGCCAACCCGGTGTAGACCGATATTGACGGTTGGCTTTAGGATTTTTATTTTGAAAATGAGATTGAATTTCTAAAAATCGATTTCATCAAAATCTTTATATAATATTTATTATTTTTGCGAATTTTTTAGAAAGCTTTCCGAGTTACTTTATTTTTCGGGCCTTTCTTAAGTTTTCGGTGTTTTCCCCGATACCGGAATTTATCCCAATATTTTATTTCCTCTTTTTCTATTTTCTCTCTCCTCACTAGACGCGAGTTCCACCTAACTCGGATTCATCTTTAATGCAGAGATCCTCTCCATTCTGTATTAAATGCACTGCTAATCAACTCCCATCAAGTCAAATCTGACTTTTGTCCTTTCTATTTAACGCAACTTTCGCATTTCCCTGGGCGCGGTTTTAATTCCCGCGTTTGGCCCATTTTGGCCTAAACGCAAGTGTGAGGGCTGCGTTTGGAGAGGGAGACGCAAGTTCTCTTTGTATGTTTCTTTTGTTTTGAAAAGTATGCAACATTATTATATTCATTCCTATACCTTTATATAAACCCCACTCCTTTCTCTCTCTTCATTTATTCCTTCATCTTCTTCTTTGTTTCCTGAGAACCACCAACAGCCAAGAGCCTCTTGCTCCCTCCTATTGGCCACCCATTCTCCACCTTCTCCACCTCCATTTCCACCACCATCTCCATCAACTTCTCCACCTCTTCCTCCTCCATCTCCTCCACCATTCCAACAACAACAACAACCATAACTCCACCACCACACCACCTTCTTCTTCCTCTCTTTCCACCAAATAACCCATTTCCACCACCACCTTCTCCTCCATCTCCACCACCACCTACACCGCCTTGGCCACCACGAAACACACCATCTTCTTCTCCTCGTCATTCTCTTTCCAACGGACCTACTCGTCGCTCTCCGAAACACCATTTCCAAAACTCCAATTTTTCCATTCTAACTACACTTGCACCACCATCTTTGGCTTGGATATTGGAACCTTGGCCACCTTTTCCGGCCACCTCCGGCCACCTCCGGCCACCGCCGGTAACCACCGGCCATCGCCGGCCATCCTCCCTTCCTCTTTTCATTCTTTCCTTTCCTTCTTTCGTTCTTTTCCTTCTTTCTTTCTTTTCCTTCTTTTTCCTTTCCTTTCCTTTTTCATTTCCTTTTCTTCTCTGATTTCCCTCACTCTTTCCCTGCGTCTCACTCTCCCTCTTTCCCTGTCTCTCTCTTTCTTTCTGTTGATTTCTAGACGCGGATTTTACCCCTGCGTCCAAATAGTTATTTAACGCGACCTTCGCTTTCTTATATCAACGCAACGCGGAGTTCATGCTCGCGTCTGCGTTCTCCTCGTGTCCTTGCTAGAACGCGGGTCTCGAACCTCGCGTTTGTGAATTCCCTGCAATGCTATTTCCCGCGTCTGCTATTTCCCGCGTCTGCTATTTCTCGCGTCTGCTTTTCCCGCGTCTCCATTCTCTCTCCTCTTGGTTCATTCTCTCTCCTCTCTCTCATTCTCTTTCTCTCTCTTGATTTTCTCCTCTCTCTATCACTTTCCCTTTAAACGCGTTGACGCGTTCATTTCCTGGATTCCGGAGATCGGAGATTTCACTGTGTTTTCTAAAGATTTAGGCGAGTGTTCTCGCCTCCATTCGATTTTCCCCGCTTCGTCGGGTCGACTCATATTGGCATTATGTATCACTTAACACGTTACTACTTGATGCATGTTCCTGCTATGTTATCTCTTACCACTTGTTACCTGTATGACATGACTTGTCACCTGTCTAATATCGCCTCCAAGGCATATAAAACATGACACCTGATACCTGTTATGATTAACTCTCTACTCATGATTATCACATTACGAGAATGTAGAACTTGATCTCTTGTTATGAACTCCTGTTATGCTTGTTATGTACTCCTGTTATGACCAGTTATGATCCTACTCATTCCCGTAATCCGATAATTATGTTAATAAGCCATAAAGAGGATAACTTGCACGGGGAATGGGAGGAAGTGATGAATGCCGGTATGGTGCCTTGCTTATAGTAATGGAATACAAAACTGACGATTCGTGTTAGGGGGATTTCAGGCCCCCAGAAGATGCGTGTTAGGGGGATTTAAGGCCCCCAATGGCTGTGTCCCGGGCGGACGGGAACTACTACAAGTATGAGCTATCAGTTCTTTATCATCTTCCAGTAATGAACCTCGGCTTGCTTATATATGGATGTATGTGTGTTGGGATGTACACCAGGACACATACCTAGATATATGGGTCAGACGAGTAATAATAATAAAAGATGCCAACTATGTATCCTATTACGCCTGTTATGAACTCCCGTTATGCTTGTTATGATTCATGTTATGCCTGTTATGTACTCCTGTTATGACCGTTGTGTGATTTGCCACGAATGCTTTCATCGAATTTTACATCAGATTTTCGGTTTTATGATTATTATGATATTAGCTACTCATACCCTGTTTTATTACCCATGTTCCATTCCATCAGTCTACTGCTCCTATCTTATCATTCCATGAGTAGTTCCTGCTTGATATCACTTGTTATATATCTACCTGCTTATACATGCTTATGCTCACGACACGGTTTTCAATGCATGATTATGATTCGGTTTTATCGATACACGTGTGTTTATCCTTGCACGCCATCTGGCTTTTGCCTCACCACTCGCCTGGGGAGTTCTGACTCCTCTGGATCCTCATGTCCAGGTCCTGGAACTTGGAGCATGTCAGAGCTTAGAACTTGTAGATTCTCTCAGTTGCTGATCAGAGTGGCGCAGCTGAAGCGTGGATCTCCAGCAGACCGCCCAGAGCTCTATCCTTCCAGGCCCCCCATGTGCGGCTCTAGAGTTTTCTTGTTATGACTCTGAGCCTGTCTTTGTACTGTTCATACCTGTACATATCTTTGTAATCTCGCAATTGCGCATATCAGTGATGTAATATTCATGTAATATTGGATCACCTCTGGTGATAACTTTGTAATTGTACTCATGTGTTGGAATATATAATGCACCACTTGCTTCCGTACTCTGATTCTTGCCTTTACTGATGCTTAGCGTATATACGTGAGGGTATTTCGGACCTGCGTATATACGTTGCAGTAACGTCTCCGTACCCGCAGGATCGGGGCGTTACACATTGCCTCCGGATTCTTCTGAGATAGCAAAATAGCCAGCCTCATCACCCTCTTTATAAGTGAACAGGGGATCATAATGTTCCCCTTGTTCTTCGACGGCCCTAGCTCTCGGGTTTGTCACTGCCTCAGTTCCTGTATCACAAAACGAATGATGAGCTGTCTAAAACACATATAAGGTATATTATAAGGACGGAGTTGATTTTACCCAAGTCCGGAGCAATTTCTCCAGTCGCTGGTTCAGCAACTGACGGTTCAACTGCTAATGGGACAAGAGGAGGAAGCGCCGCAGATGGTTCGACCTCTACAATAACCGTAGGAGCTTGGCGACGAGGCTTCTTCACCAACTGCTTCCTACGAGACCCAACTGTCCGTTTGCGTTTAAGAGGAACGTCGGGATCCTCTTCCTCCACCTCTTCTACATGTCTTGGGGGAGCCGTCCCCATCACACCAGAACCAGCTGCAGGAGTCTCGGCACCTGTCTTCGCTTCAAAGCGAGGACTTTCCGCATCCGAGGCTTCGCTGTCATCGAAGCAACGAATTCTTCTATGCCCGGGACGCGAACCCTCTTACCTTCCCTTTTCTCAGAGACCTTCCGCTTCAGCCGCTGAGAAATTAACTTCACACCAGAATTGTTAACAGTAAATCCGAGGGGTGTGGAGTTGGAAGTCGCATACCACTGGCAGAAGCTCAGGGTCATTAGAAGGTTAGGAGTCCTAAACAGCATACGCAGCCGTGCCTCGGTACAGCGTGCAATGAAGAATCGCGAGGCTCGGGCTCCATAAATGAGGCTCCCCATGAAGGCAAGATTGAGATTTGGGCTGCCCACGTATAGTTGGTCATATCCAAACTGTTGAGCAAACCGACTTGAAACATAAGGCTCCAAGTAGCAGGTATCCCCGCTTCGGTATAATAAATGTGAGGACCGAATGCTGACCAGCCACTCAAAAATTCTCCGGCTCAGCGATGACTGCCCTTCCCCCGCGTCTTTGAACTCCTCATCATAGCCTACATCCCGAATATGGGGGAAGCAGCGAAAAAGACTATAGACGTCATAGCGACGCACCAATTTACGGGCCTCAGCCACGTAAGTCTTTTGCCAGGAACATCCTTTGAATCGGCGGAGAAGCGCCATTCGAACACCTTCAGGAGGGTCCTCTCCAGCTTCAATCAAAGAGGGACAGTGCAAGGCGAACCACGCCATTAAATAAGTGTACGGCAGACCTATCCTGGGATTGGGTCCATCGCGGGGTGAAATGGTCCCCTTTCCATTGACGGCCTACAAAAAACCTCCGTTAATGCATGAAGGCCTCTCTGAATACAGCACACCATGGCCGGAAGAAGTCCCAGAGAACGACCATGGACTAGACGAACAGTAGGCAGCAGGACAGTCGGATGAATGACGTCACCCGACGAAGATGGCACCACGCACCTCTTCAACCAGACCGTCAAGAAACCAGCCAACAGTGCCTTCCGGGACATCGGCCGACGATCCTGGTGATGGAAACTCCGAAGGATATCACCTTTCTCATAAGGACCGTCGTCTTCTTCCACAATCAGATCCCCTTGAGAATGCTTTTGCATCCGGCTAAAGATGTCTTCGTCAGCGACTCCACAATGAGCCGCTTCAGGAGTGTTTTTCGTATCGGGGAACAAATACTCTCCCCAGCTCTTCAAGTTGCATGAAGTTCCTTTACTACTTCCATGCATACTTGAGCAAATGTACAAATGGCACATTAACTCCTGGTAGGTCTCAAACAAGGCGGGCTCCTGCTTCTCCAGAAGTGCCAATTCCGCCTCACACGGGAAGTATACTTCATATGGGAAAGATCCCAAGGGCAGAGCAGAGACTTCCCACATCTCATGCAGAGCCATACCCAGTTCGCCAACAGGGGTGAAGAAGGTCCCTGTAGCCGGGCAGTACAACTCGAAGATGGCATAGAAGCATGCTACGCTCATCTGAATGCCGTAGCAAGTCGCCCTGACGGCCTCATGAAGGTTCAGCTTCTCCAGATCCTCCTCGAAATGAGCGAGGATGTATACAGTTAAATCCCTCCACCATGCCTTCGGAGGGTGAATCCAGTCGGGAGTCCTGAAATCAGTGGCCAGGTAATCCCATGAACTTTAAAGAATTGGTTGCCAAAGGTCGGTGCCACCGCAGGATTTTCTCCCACTGGGATCTCTCGCGATACATTCCCAGGGTGTAGACCCATTATGCAACGTGGAGGCCCTGCTCTTGCATAACCAGGAGACTGAAGCATCAATTTTCCTACATGGACGGAGTCGGTACTCCGGCTCACTTCCCACGACATCTTCCGAGCCTGTGTCACGCCTTGGAGGAAGACAAAGAAAAATGCCGCTTGTTAGACGGAAGATAGAATTTCTTGCCATCCAACTAGAAAATCCATTGCCCCTCCCCGGCCAACAGCTGGCGATCAGGGTCTGGCACGGCGTCCCCGAACATGAAGTCGGGCTTCCTATAGATTCGACGGTCAAAATCTTCAAGGGGAGCCGTAGTCAGAATGCTCCTCGTGGTGCGTTGCTCCCCACCATAAATAAGCGTGTCTCGAACGAGAGAGCTCCGCTCACTAAACAGAGAAGCCTGCCCTTGGAATTGCAGGCTGACATTGCCGTCCGATCCCCTGGTCATCCCAAATAGACTGTTCAAAGGACCAGGAGTGTAGTACACTGCAGGAACAAAGAGAAACTATGATTAGTTCATCAGCCAAGCAGGAGCCTAAACAAAAACACAATTTCCGTTTAAGGCATAGCCTCGCTCTCTGAGCGAAGCTAGCATGACGATAGCTTCGCCCCGAAGTCTAGCCTCGCAGTTGCAGTAATTCCGCACTTCACAACAAAAGCCGGATACAAGGAAATATCCAAGTGTTAGCTTCGCTTCAGAAGCTTAAATGGAATGCGATACAGCCCTGAGGATTAACTTCATCAGAAGGATATTATGGTCAAAAAAAAAATCATTTGAAGGGCATTACGGTCCTTTTCTGTCAAATTTCAAAGGACAGCTTCGCATCCTGTCATTCAACAGGATGTGAATCGCCTAAGGATAGCTCGCTTGGAAGCTTAAAGAAGAACTCTTCAGTTCTTGGATTCCCGGTCAAAAAATTAAAGAAAATTCAGGGAATTGAATTCCCTAAAATCACAAAGATCATGATTGATCGTCCTGAATTCATTTGAAGACAACCAGAAATCAGCTTAAAGAGAGAAATGGCAATCTCTCTCTTAAAGGAAAAAATCCTACCGGCGATCGGTCGTTCGATGACCGGAGGAGGAGAAGGACCCTCCGTTGCAGAGGTTGCGACCTCTTTTCTCGCTCATCTCTTGGGAGCCATTGAAGAACTGTGGAAGTTCTTAAACTCTTGAATGAAGAAGAAAGAAGAAAAAGAGTCAAGTGCTCTGAAAATTTCAAAGAGAAGTGATGACCTTCTCTCTCAGCCTGATGGGACTTTTATAGGCTGACGATCGCCTAAAACGACGCCTCGATAAGAGCACAGGCTGTTGGTTCAAATTAATTTGAAACGGCGCGTAAAGCGCCTTCTCGAGAAGCGCTGATTCAGCCCACTAAGGGCTAACTTCGCCACGAGTCAAATGCGGACTTCGCACAATACATCAATGGCTTCACCGAAAAGCTTGCCTCAGCTTCGCTAAAAGCACAGTCCGAACTTCACGGGAAACTCATGCTAGTTTCACTGGAAGCGCGTTCCTGATTCAGAAAGGATTGTCCTTAACTTCGCATAGCTCCGCAGAGTCAATTCAAAAAGAAGGCATAGCAAAATCAGATAAGCAGAAAATAAACTTTCATTGATTTAAAAGGAAAGGTACATTGATACTACATCAAGGTTGTATTTCATACAACAGAATCATTTGCTCAAAAGACATGCAAGTGGTCCTTTCTACTTTCAAGCGAAACCAACTGGACATGAAAGGCCTTCCTCCTGCATAAGGCCGTAATCCTTCACATAATGGCAGATGGTGCCACCAGGACAGATGGTGCCACCAGGACAGATTGTGCCACCAGAAAGTTGAACCTTCCGCAATCAAAATTGGTAAAGGACTGATCGCCACCAGCAGGTTGGATCTTCCTTGATGAAAATTGGCAATTGAGGATCTGAGACCTTACAAGTGACGTCCGCTTTCCCGAAGTGAATCATCTCGGATAAGCGGCTACCAGCCACGCCTCAAAGTGGATCATCTCGGATAAGCGACTGCCAACCTCCTCTGGGACGCACAGCGGCTGCCCCAGTTTGTTCCTCCTATTTAAGAGTAAAGTTTTAACTGAAAAAGTAAGAGAAAATTTCCTAGTTTCTTTCATCAAGTCACAAGATTGACGAACATAGCTCACTACAATGTAAACTGGAACAAATTAGCAGTTAAACATAGGAGAAACTGCAAAAGCACTAAGTCAAATTCTTTGAGGCGAAGCAATCTGATTCAGTCAAGCATTGATTTCAGTTAAAGCAGAGGATAGCCTCGCTTGCACAGTGATGATGGGCTAGCTCAGCAAATGCCAAGTCCTAACCTCGCCTATATGACTAAGCCAGACTGTTCCTGAGGGACCAGTCTTAGCCCCACCTATATGGCAAGACTGGCTCAACTTTGAAGAGACTAAGTCCCGAGTTTTGCCTGTGTAGCGGACTTAACACGCATGCAGTGATCTTTCTTTAATCAAGTCAAAATGATAGCTTCGCTGGGAAGCTATGCTGAAATCCTTCTCTGCAGATCAGTTAAATGGAGAGCAAGAGAAATTAATCCCTGAAGCAGCTAATTAAAGCTAAAGCTAAACTAAGGGAGATGAACTCCCTAAAAGTTCATTGGTAAGGTCTCTGAATGATCGAGACTTACCGGTCCTTGGCCGGGTAATAACCAGAGTGGGCATCCCTACTAGCTCAGAGATTTGAGTATCTCTCTCAACCAAAAGAAGAGAAAAAGAGCAGATTACTTCTCTTCAGAGGACCTCAGGTGTCCTATTTATAGGCCTCATGGCCTAAGCATTACCGCCTCAAGAGTGGAAGCACGAGCGCATTTAAGGCATTTATTGTGCCTTGAGAAAAGGGACGATTTCCCTTGGAACCGTGCAAAGGAAGAAATGTCTCCCTCATAAAGGCATTTATGGCGCCTTGAAAAAGGGAATATCCTCCCTCGAAAATGTACAAGGGGAGAATATCTCCCTCGATCAATGCGAGAGAAGGAGTAATTTTTCTCGTAACCGGCCCACAGCAGTTGGCCTCGGGAAAGAAACAGATGTTCCAGAGCAAACTTATTCCAGGAAGCCCAGACGCGAAGCTACCCAGACGCGAATCTACATGATTCTTTGGCGAACTTATCCCAAAGCAGGATTGAAAGCGAAGCTGAACTCAACCACCATGGCGACGTTCGTACTTCACATATCACCGATTAAAGCAATTCAAAGTATTTCGAAGTCTGAGCCATTGCAGACTTTCGAAAACTTTGAAGGGGGTCTTGTTGACACTTAAAAAAGACAAGATTCTTACTGGCCCGAACAATGTCTAAACTTGTTGACATTTACAAAAGACAAGTGACAAACAAGCTGACGACCAGTTTTCACCCATCTCTGAGGGACAAGGAAGCAACTTGGACTCCACTGATCCAGCAAGCAGACAGTGAGCCCGGATTGTCTCTAAACAGACCTCAGCAGGTCTAAGATGCAAGCACTTAGCATCACATGAGCCCAAAGGGATAGCCTCGCCTGAGAGGCTAAGATCATCCAACTTCGCCTTGAAGCTATTCAAAGCTCCGCCAGGAAGCTAACTCATAACTTCACCTGAACTGTTGAAGCACAACTCCATAGAGAGAGTCAGCTTCGCCTGAAGCCATACGTAACTGCACAGAAGGGTATGCGGTAGCTTCGCCGAAAAGCCTTCTTCTGACTTCGCCAGATACTGCCTCCGGCTCTACTGTAAGTTCAAAGCGGGCAGCGCCGCTGCTGGTCTGTTATGGTCAACCTTTGACCAATCAAATCTCCAGATGAGATCAGATCTAATCGGGATCAAGATCAAATCCAATCGAGATCAAATCTGAGATCAAATTTGGCAGTTGATTGCCATAATCTCTTGACTCTCCTAAAACGAGTAAGAGGATCAGGAGAGATCTTTCAACTATATGGAAAGAATCAAAACGGATCAGGAGGATCAACCGACCTGCTATTTCTAGCTTCGCAGAAGCTGATCCTAAACTCGCAGCAGGGATACTTTTCAGATTTAAATAGATTTGATTCAATCTGTTTCTATACTTTCAGGGGACAATTATACCCTTGCTCTCCTTATAAATAGCCCACCAGGGGCACAAGGAGGTAAGACCAGGCACATGCACAAGAGGACGACTTCAAAAAAAAGAGAGGACTCTACAAGCAGAGACTTCTTCACGACGCACCGTGCGCATAAGAATTCAGAGACTTTTAGAGAATTGCTTCTCTATTCAGGGTGCTGATACCCTAATACCTTCTTCTTAAGGAATCTCCGAAATCAGGCGAGAAGGAGTTCCTAAATGAAGGCGGTTTTGAGAAGTAGCAAGAGGGTTCTACCAACCTTCTGTTCTCTGATTCCCCGAACCAGGCGAGAAGGGAATCTCATCGCTCGCATCATCAAAGGGACAAAGTGGTCGCGCGCTGACCAGACTCCTACCGGCACACTTCTCCAGAATCTCTGAGGAGATCTACTTGTAATCTTTTAGAATACTTGTAATTTAGCTCCTCAACTCTTTTTATTGTAAGTTTTTCCCTTTGCAAATCAATGGAAAACAACGGCGTCTTCACCCTGGTAACATCCTACAAGACATCCTGATGGGGGAGAACCCAACCTGTTGGAACCTATTTCGATGAAGACGTTCGTGACGATCAAATTCATTTGGAGCTCTACACATGACGAATCAAGAGTCCGACATGATCAAGTTGTGCCAAAGAGGGTTGAGATGTTGTGGTTTGTAAAGAAGATATAGCATGTAAAAGCCTTGATACAAACTTACAACACATAGTCCTGTTAGTCGACTTATCCCAATATCAAGTCGACTAATCAGTTGTCTAGTCGACTTACCCAAAGTTCAAGTCGACTAAGTTTTGTGTCCTGAAACAGACCAACTCTCTGTTTGTTAAATTAGTCGACCAAACAGTAACTAAGTCGACTAATCCATTTTCTAGTCGACTTATAGAAAACACCTAGTCGACTAATCCCTTGACTCAGTCGACTATAAAGCAGTTGCAGTCGACTTGAGGTAGTTATCCAGAAACCTGTTCTGCCAACAGACATATACCTAGTCGACTACTTGCTAAACCTAGTCGACTAATAGTAGAAGTTTTGCCTAGTCTAGTCGACTAACTCAGAACCCTAGTCGATTATAGGCAGTTTCTGACTGTTGGACAGTTTCTGTTATCTGATCCTTTTGGCAACGTTTCCCAATGTCCATATCATCTGAATTGGTCCTATAACTACCCTAACTTACCCTAGTCTACAGCTATAAATAGGGAAGTTATACCAAAGGCCAATTGCCAAGTGTTTTTATCAGTTTTCCAAAGCAAAATCTGAAAAACCTGAAAACTGTTTTCCTAACTTCAGTCTTCACCAAAAGCCAATTCCTATTGTGAAGTCTTCTGAAGTTTTTGTTTCCTATACTGTACCTTGTCCACATACACATTCAGTATCAAGGCTATAGGAAAAGTATTGTAATTCTCAAAGTGTTCATTTTACACGGGAGGCTTCTTGGTTGAAGAGGCAAGTTGTACAAGGTGACCATTGTACACGGGAGGCTTCTTGGTTGTAGAGGCAGTTGTACAAAGGTAAAAGGTGTTCTCTTGGTGGAAGAGAAGGTGTACACATTTGGCGAAGGGGATTCGACAAGTGGTGTACATGTTGTAATGATTTTGGGTGGTAAGATCAAGGTTAAAGGAAAATCTCAAGCGGGTGGCTTGGGGACTGGATGTAGGTCACAAGGACCGAACCAGGATAAATCTCTTTGTTTGCATTTGTCAATTTCTGAGATTTGTTTTCCTTTACTTGCAAGTTTACTTATATCCTTAACAATTAATCCTTCCTGTCAAGTGTTGTGTTGATTTGAATATAGATCCTACATTTGGTATAAGAGCGGGACCCAACATTTGGTATCAGAGCACTGCATACCCTGAACCAGCGTACAAGCTCGGGTACAAGTCAACAATAAGGATGGCAACGGAGTTTTCATCATCCCAATACAAGGAAGGACATTCTACACAACGTCCACCGCTATTTGACGGAACCAACTACAACTATTGGAAGTGTAGAATGAAGATCTACTTGCAGTCAATCAACTACGACCTTTGGAACATCGTAGAAGCGACGTACACCAAGCCTACAACCAACTACAACGCTTGGAGTGAAGATCAAAAGAAGAACGCCAACCTTGACGCCAAAGCAATGAATGCTCTATTCTGTGCCCTTACCAAAGAAGAGTTCAACCGAGTGTCAACAGCAACTTCTGCACATCAAATTTGGCATACTCTTCAGGTAACACATGAAGGCACTAGTAAAGTTAAGGAGTCTAAAATTTCTGTTCTTGTCCACAGGTTTGAGTTATTCAAAATGGAGGAGAATGAAACCATATCCGAAATGGTTACAAGATTCACCGACATTACCAATACACTTGCATCCCTTGGAAAGGACTACACCCAAGTCGAAAGAGTTCGAAAGATCCTTCGTGCACTTACACCAGAATGGGAGAAGAAGACAACCGCCATTGAAGAGGCGAATGATCTCTCAACTATGACATTAGAAAACCTAATCGGTAATCTAATGGCATACGAAGTGCAATTAGAAGAAAGGAAGAAGGACCAAGAACGACAACACCATTCAAAGAAGAAAGAACTCGCCTTCCATGCATCTTCCGACACGGACAATGATGACGAAGAGGAGATGGCAATGCTTTCAAAGAAGTTCAGAAAATTTCTTAAGAAAGGTAAATTTAAATGTTTCAATTGTGATAAACCAGGACATATAAAGATGGACTGTACTTTGCTCAAGAAGAAAGAAAAGTACAAGAGTAAGAAGTTCAGAAAGAAGAAGAACTACGAAGCATCTTCAGAACATAGTGATTCCTCATCTTCCGATGAAGAAGAATCCACTGAACATGTTAACTTATGTTACATGGCCATAGAAGATGAAGAGGTATCGTTTTCTGAACTATCTGATGCATTTAATGAATTATTTCTTGATCTCAAAAATGAAAAACTGAAAAACAAATTTTTGTTAAAAGAAAATGAGAAACTTTTACAGGAAAATTCTGTTTATGCATTACAATGTTCTTCTATAAATTCTCAACAAGATGAAACTGAAAATGTCATATCATCTTTGAAATCTGAAAATGAGAAGTTTATAAAAGAAAACATTTTTCTGAAAATGGAAACTAAATCTTTGAATGATAGAATATTTATATTAGATAAAGATATGTTAGTTTTCAAGAAGAAATATGAAGATCTTATGCAAAATGTGACTAAGTTTAATAAAGGAAAAGAAAATTTGAATGCTGCATTATCTTTTCAGAAATTGTCACATGATAATCGTGGTATTGGATATATTGCAAAATCTTCATGTTATAATCCATATAGTTCTTGTGTTAAAAGAAAGACTAAGAAAAGTAAGTTTATATGGATTCCAAAGAATTTAAATATTTATGATAAAAATACATATATTGCTTCATACATGCATGATATATGTGATTCTTGCAATTATGTATATACTAATAGGTGGAAACCAAATTCTAAATGGATTTGGAGTCCTAAAGGTTAGATATGATCTTTTATATTTGGTACCAACTAACGTTTATTTTGCAGGTACCATATAAAAGTTATTATATATATATGTACTAATATATTTGTTGCAGGGGGAGAACAAAATATTTTTATATCTGTTATAACCCATTTCTGCAGGGGGAGGAAAAGATAACATATTTTTTACAGGGGGAGGACATGCACACACAAAGCGTCGTCATCAAAAAGAGGGAGAATGTTGGAACCTATTTCGATGAAGACGTTCGTGACGATCAAATTCATTTGGAGCTCTACACATGACGAATCAAGAGTCCGACATGATCAAGTTGTGCCAAAGAGGGTTGAGATGTTGTGGTTTGTAAAGAAGATATAGCATGTAAAAGCCTTGATGCAAACTTACAACACATAGTCCTGTTAGTCGACTTATCCCAATATCAAGTCGACTAATCAGTTGTCTAGTCGACTTACCCAAAGTTCAAGTCGACTAAGTTTTGTGTCCTGAAACAGACCAACTCTCTGTTTGTCAAATTAGTCGACCAAACAGTAACCAAGTCGACTAATCCATTTTCTAGTCGACTTATAGAAAACACCTAGTCGATTAATCCCTTGACTCAGTCGACTATAAAGCAGTTGCAGTCGACTTGAGGTAGTTATCCAGAAACCTGTTCTGCCAACAGACATATACCTAGTCGACTACTTGCTAAACCTAGTCGACTAATAGTAGAAGTTTTGCCTAGTCTAGTCGACTAACTCAGAACCCTAGTCGACTATAGGCAGTTTCTGACTGTTGGACAGTTTCTGTTATCTGATCCTTTTGGCAACGTTTCCCAATGTCCATATCATCTGAATTAGTTCTATAACTACCCTAACTTACCCTAGTCTACAGCTATAAATAGGGAAGTTATACCAAAGGCCAATTGCCAAGTGTTTTTATCAGTTTTCCAAAGCCAAAATCTGAAAAACCTGAAAACTGTTTTCCTAACTTCAGTCTTCACCAAAAGCCAATTCCTATTGTGAAGTCTTCTGAAGTTTTTGTTTCCTATACTGTACCTTGTCCACATACACATTCAGTATCAAGGCTATAGGAAAAGTATTGTAATTCTCAAAGTGTTCATTGTACACGGGAGGCTTCTTGGTTGAAGAGGCAAGTTGTACAAGGTGACCATTGTACACGGGAGGCTTCTTGGTTGTAGAGGCAGTTGTACAAAGGTAAAAGGTGTTCTCTTGGTGGAAGAGAAGGTGTACACATTTGGCGAAGGGGATTCGACAAGTGGTGTACATGTTGTATTGATTTTGGGTGGCAAGATCAAGGTTAAAGGAAAATCTCAAGCTGGTGGCTTGGGGACTGGATGTAGGTCACAAGGACCGAACCAGAATAAATCTCTTTGTTTGCGTTTGTCAATTTCTGAGATTTATTTTTCTTTACTTGCAAGTTTACTTATTTGCTTAACAATTAATCCTTCCTGTCAAGTGTTGTGTTGATTTGATTATAGATCCTACATTTGGTATAAGAGCGGGACCCAACACAACCATGGCCCAGACTTTCGGCAATCAATTCTTAAAGGTCAGCGGGAACTATCCGGTGACGGACTTTAGAGCCCCGTGTTAGCTTCATCCTCCGAAGGCCTGGTGGAAGTATTTGACCCTATACGTCCTAAATTACTTCGGGGAGGACCTAGAAAAGACTCGGACTTCGTGAAGCTATTAAGGTCACATGCTACGACATTCAGATAAGTGTTGCAAACTTTTACGTCATCTTTGAACTGTACTGCCTAGCCACAGGGACTTTCTTTACTCCTGTGGGCGAACTGGGCATGGGTTTGCATGAGATATGGAGGTCTCTGCCTTTCCAATGGGATCTCTCCCGTATGAGGAGTATTTTCCTTGTGAATCGGAGCTGACATTGTTAGAGAAACAGGAGCACGCCTTGTTCGAGACTTACATAGAGCTGATGTGTCACTTCTACATCTGCTTGGATCTACACGGTGGCTACAAGGAAAGTTCAAACAGCTTAAAGAGTTGGGCAGATTATCTGTTTCTCACTCTAGAGAAAGCTCCTGAAGAAGCTCAGTTCGGTTGGATAGAGGAGGATATTCTTCGAATGATGAGGGAACACGATCACGGAGACGTTGTTTTGGAAGAAGATGATGGTATCTATGAAAGGGGAGATATCCTTAAGTGTTTTCATCATCAGGCTCGCCAACTGATATCTTAGAAAGCGATTTTCGTCGGCTTTCTGTCAGTTTGATTGAAGAGGTGTGTAGTGCCATCTCCTCCCCATGACGCAATTCTCCCGACGGCACTACTTCCGGCCGTTCGTTTGATGAACGGTCACTCTCTCGGGCTACTTCTGGCTATGGTATGCTATATATAGCAAGGTCTTCGTGTACTAAGGGAGGCCTTCTATAGACCACCCACAAAAAAGAGGGTAAAGGAATAGTTTTACCTCGCGACGGACTGAACCCTAGGGTTAAAATGCCATACATATACTTGACGGCATGGTTTGCCCTGCACTGTCCAGCGATCATCCAACCCAGGGAAGAACCTCCAGAGTGTGTTTGGATCGCACATCTCTACCGGTTTGAAGGATTTTCATGGGAGCGGATCTACGTGGCCAAGGTCCAAAAACTGCTGTGCCGCCATGACGTGTACAGTCTTTTCGACGCTTCCCTTACATCCGAGATGCTAGTTATGGTGAAGAGTTTAAAGATACCGGGGATGGTATAACATCACTGAGCCACAGAGTGTTCGAGTGGCTGGTGAGCATCAGGTCTTCCCACTTGGTGTACTGGAGCGAAGATATCTGCTACCTGGAACATACGTTCCCAGCTGTTTTGCTCGCCAGTTCGGATACGACTAGTTTTACGTCAGCAATCCAAACAGCAACTTGGCTTTCATGGGGAGCTTGATCGATAGTGCTCAAGCTTGGCGATATTTTATTGTCAGTTGCAGTTAGGCACGACTGTGCATGCCATTGAGAACTCCAAATCTACTGATGACTTTGGAGTTTTGCCAATGGTACAAGACCTCCAATTTCACGCCAACTGATTTCAACATCAACTCTTCTGGCTTGAAGTGGATTTCTAAGCGGATGAAGCAAAAGGCAACTGAACAAGAAGAGGGCAAAAGAGTTCGAGTGCCAGGCCTTCCTGAGTTCATTGCTAAAATTGACAGTGAAGCTTCTGATGCTGAAAGCCCTCATTTCGAGGATGTTGCTGGAGCTGAAGTACCGCGGGATACTCCTAGTGGGGCAGGCACAGCTCCCATGGAGGAACTGGAGATGGAAGAAGAAGAACAGGAGGAGGAGGAAGAGGAAAACCCGACGTGCACTTCAAACAGAAGTGAAAGGGCAAATCTCGCCAGAAGAGAGTGATGAAGAAGCCTGACCGCCACACTCCAGTCATTGCAGAGAGCAAAACGGTTGTGATCGTCCCTCCTCTTGCCCCGTTAGTTATAAAACTATCGATACAGAAGAAAGAACCTGAAAAGGTCGCTCCACGCTTGGGTAAGATTAGTTCCTGTTTGAAATATTTTTAATTATTCTCTCTTCCTAAGAAACTAATTAATTTGGGATGCAGGAACCGAGGTCGCGGGGGAACAAGGAGATTACTATGATCCACTATTCACCTAAAGGGAGGGTGACGAAGCCAGCTACTTTGTCTCCGATGAACCTAAGGGTCGCGCAGCCAACGTTGGTCCCTCTGGTGCTAGTGAGGCCAGAGAAAGCCCAATGGTTTCGAGTTCAAAAGGATTAGTCGTGGAACCTATGGCAAGTGCTACGACTAATGGAGAACTGGGTGCTGCCATAATTATTGAGGCCCTCAGGACTGATGAACTTTCTCCTGAGCCAGCCTCTGGTGATTTAGCGAAAATCGGTACTTCTCCAGTCACTGCCGGGGTCTCTGCTACCGAGCCAGTCGAAGTAAGCACCGCTGTTGAGGGAGCCCCCAAGGATATGGCTGAGGAGACCTGGGTCCATGACTACCGTGACTTCAACTCCTTCCGATAATTCTATAGTAACCTATAAATGATCCTTGTTTTTTTGCTTACCTTTGACCTAACAAGATATTCATCCAGGTATTTCATCTCTGGCTGCATTAACTTCAAAGGAGCCAGTGGGTCTTTTTGAAGAGGTTAAGGAGGAGACAAGTACCTCAGCTACTCTAGATGACGCGGAGTTAGACGTCCTGTATCGTGACCTGCCTTCTTACCAGCCAGAGTCTGTTAGTGATCTTGCAACGGCTGAGGAGATGAGGGTTGTTTTCCCTTCCACGTTATTAACAGAACCGATCTCATCTCCACTTGAATCGATCGGCGAGATGACGATGGCTTCCATGATGCCGCCAGTTTTGACAACATCCGGTCTCAGGGTAATCACCAGCCCTGTGTCTCTGACGTTGATCATCGAGTCAGCTCTTTCTAGAATAGTCACCAGCCCTACTTCTCTCGTGGCTGGTGTGTTGGTGCCGATGAAGCCTCCTCCACGGTTGCCAGCGATTCCTCATCCATCTCAGACAAGTGTTTCTGCCACTTCTTCCACTGTTGTAGCGGCAATTGATGGAGGGTTTATCTTTGAGAATTACTCGCTTGCTGGGAGTAATTAAAGCTGAGAAGGAATTTGTGGTAGAAATGATCGACAACTTTTATAAGAGCTTGAAGCGATCCATTGCCTTGATTTTGAAGGGCTCGGCCACTTCATTTGCATTTTTGAAGGTGGTCCTCTCTCGTAATATTGAGAGTATCTGAGATTTCAGAGGGGATGACCAAGTTGTTGCCTTGAAGCTGTTGGTAGAGAAATTTGAGAGGGACGTGGGTGAGTGGCATCGTCTTAGCAGTTCGGACCTGACTCCATCGGTAAAAGAAGAGCTTAAACGTCTCACAGTTCAGATGCAGAAAGCTCACCTGGAGACACAGGAAGTAGCCGAGGCAGTATCTTCAAACTTGAAGTCCTTGGAGGCAAGGAAGGTAGAGATAGGTGACGCTATTGATGCCTCCAACAACACCCTTCTCGATGCCGAGGATAAGATTGAAAAGGCCAAAGAGATGATCAAAAGGGCTAAATTCTCCTGTCCAAGGTTGAACTGGTGCATCTCAAGGAGATCGCTTAGCTGGAGCAGCTTAACGCCTAGAATAATAAAGTACTGCAGTAAGAGATGGAGAAGAGGGCAGCTCTGGCAGAGATCGAGGTTCGCTTATCCCAAATGATGAACTTTAATGAAGCTGAGCTGAGATTACAGGCATTCATCAGAGCCGTTGATTAAAGAAAAAGCAGGCTGACCACACTTGAAGAACGGATTAAGTCCTACAAAACACAATCGTAGCTAGTAATTCATGTATCTCTCTCATTTTTTCTTTTGAATCAATGAAAAAGCATAATTTTATTTGACTTGTCTGCCGTGTCCCTCCTTTCTTTTTCTTCTGAGTTTGTAGTAAGTTCAGGTTTAAATTTAGCCTTCAAAAGAAACAAGATAATGGTATAATCTTCCAACTTATACCATAAGAATATTAACTAATCTATTCAGAGGTTGAAAATGTGATAAAATTATTTATGTAATGAATTACCAATAATAAGTTTGAATAACGACTCGATTCACAACTTGTTGGAAATGAAAAAGAAAATGAAGCGAACTTGACGATCTTCCTGTTCAAAGGTAATATTAACATAATAGATCAAAGACCATTAGGACATAAAATTGTTGTGACAAACTAGACACTACAACAACATGATAGTTTCTACTGAACTAAACTCTAGAATTTGTCAGTTTAGTAACAAACTGGACATGACTGGTTGAAGATTACCAGACTTAAGATTTTTGTCATTTAGAGGTGACAAACTAGACATGATGACAATACAATAGTCCCTACTGGATTAGGGGAAATAAGACTTAGCTATCTGTAGATTCAGAGGTAATGAGACTGGACATGATTGATTGAGAAACTGCTAATCTCAAAGCGTTTGTTGTTCAGAGGTGACGAACTGGACATGACAACAAAACTTAAAAGGGTGAACCCGATTTAGGGACCCATCTATTCAGAGGTTATTAATTGTACATGATAGAATAAGACACGCTAATTTTGAAGCCGCTGCCAGAGGTAGTCGTATTAACTTGGCAGCTTGCACACAAGGGACTTCAAAGGTGAATTAGATTTGGGCACCCGTTGGTTCAGAGATGATTAACTGGACATGACCAACTAAGAGACACCAGGCTCGCAATTCGTTGTTCAGAGGTTTAATGTTAGCATGACAGCAGAAGGAAAATCCACAAAGGACTAAAGGGTGAAGTTTGGGATCCGATTGATTCAGAGGTGGTGAACTGGATATGACCTTTCGGAGACTACCGAATTCAGAGCCCTACCATTCAGAGGTGATAAACTGGATATGACGATAAAGAGAGAGAACTTGGTTGTCTGTCGGTTCAGAGGTGATGAACTGAACATGACCAATTGAGACGCCGCCATGTTTAGAATTCTGTCGTTCAGAGGTGGCGAACTGGACATAATGATAACAATGAAAAGTCCCTACTAGACCGAAGATCAGGACTCGTCAGTTCAGAGGTGATTGACTGGACATGACTGACGTAGAAACCGAATAAAATAGCAAGAATTCTTTATCCTGAGGTAAAATAAAGAATTGAATTGTAGACTTGACTGTTCAAGGATATTTTATAGATATAACTGGTTGAGCCTGAATCCGTTCTCTAGAGGTTTACTGTTAACATGACAGGGACTGCCTTGTGACTTTAAGTGGGCTTGTCATTCCATGGAAGAGAATGACAAGTGAAGCTTTGATCTCCTGGGAAAAATTAGAATCTTTCACCGGGGATGTTGATTTTATCCACCGGGGAATACGTCAGAGTCTTACTATCAGAGGTTTAATGTTAACACGATAAGTTTTACTTGTGATTCACTTCGTTGGGGATATGAATATTGCTTTGTGTGGTCCTACCATTCCATGAATAGGAATTGGTAAGCGATTTTGGAGGGGAATCAAATAGGATCAGGTCCCTTAGGATTTTTAGCAACCACCGTTTGGGTTGGGCTAGCCATGCTATTTTCCTCAGCATGATAAGTTATTGAGGACTTATATTGGACTTAAGAGAAAATATTTTCCTCTAGCCTTATTTACCGAAGGCTTCGGATCGTGTCACATGAAGTGAATGTTTCTGCATTCCACTGGTGACTTCTAAAATCTCACCAGGGATTAAAGAGTTAATAAGAACTCCATGGGGAATGAGATAGTTAGTTTGGCATTCTCTGTTGAAATATCATCTTTGATTGATCAAGAGTAGAATCGAAATCAATTATACTTGGGGAGAAACAATCAAATGATCCTAATTTGAATGACCAGAGGTTTAATGTTAACATAGTCATAAGGAATACTTATTTGATCAGAGTTGAGGTGTTAACGTGATAAAGGATAGTACTTCTTTAGGAATTTTTCGTTAACTGGCATCATGAGTATGTCGCCTTCTAGAGTTGCCAGACGGTAGGCCCCATTTGAGTAGACTTTTTCTATCACGAACGACCTTCTAATTTGGGTTGAAATTTGCCTTTGGTTTTGTGCGTCATGGCTATGGGTCGTCTGACAGTTAAAATCAAGTCTCCTTTTTAGAACTCTCTTTCTTTACCTTCTTATTGAAGGCTTTCGAGATCCTAGCTTGGTACAACTCAATATGTTATTGAGCTTGTAGTCGTTTCTCGTCTAGGGCTTCGAGTTCTTGAAGACGTAACCTATCATTGTCTTCCTTAGTCATTTTGGTCGCTAAGACGACCCATAGCGATGGCCTCTGAATCTCTAGAGGTATGACTGCTTTACACCCGTATACTAGAGAGAGGCGTGTTGCCTGTTGGAGTTCGGATTGTAGTTCGGTAGGCCTAAAGATATTCACTGAGCTTCTCATTCCAATCTTGTTTGCCTGATGAAATGAATTTCTTGAGTAGCTTAATAATTATCTTGTTAAATGCTTTCGCTAAACCGTTAGTGGCAACGTTATATGCAAATGAGCCATATTCTAAGTTTGGTACTTGTTGCAGAACCGGTAGAATACTTGGCTTGCAAATTGGGGGCCATTGTCATGAATAATCCGCCTAGGGACACCAAATCGATGGATAAGATGGTGTTTAATGAAGTTAACCACGTTAGATGTTTTGACTTCAATAAGTGGTATAGTTTCTGCCTACTTTGAGAAGTAGTCGGTTAAGATGAACTGATGACCTTTGGATGAGGGTGACCTGATAGGTCCTATGACATTGATTCCCCACGCCTCGAATGGCTACGAAGCAAACAGTTGGGTGAAGTAGCTCCGGAGGATGGTGTATGAAGTCTGCATGGATTTGACAGGCTTTATATCTTTTTGCATATTTGATTGCATCAGCTATCATGGTTGGCCAATAATAACCAAGTCTGTGCAATCGATCCTTGAGTTTTGAACCTGGTTGATGAGCCCCACATATACCATCGTGTGCCTCTTTAAGCACTTCTTGTGCTTCGAAGTTGGACAGGCAACGTAGCAGCATACCGTCATGTGAGCGGTGGTAGAGTGTCTTTATTATCGGATCATAATAAAGCGGAGAGACCTTCGTCGGATACAAGCTGCTTTCTTAGGGTCGTTCGGTAATATGTCATGCAAGGTATAGTCAATGATGAGAAACCACCAGTTTCTAGGCTTGAAGCCTGTTGATATTGCATGGACTTCATTAGCTTCCAACGCATATTTCGGGAAGAAGAGGCGTCGAGCAGGTACTGTAAGATGATAAGTTGCATCCATAGGTAAGGCCAACGTAGCTGCCAGCGCAGCTAAAGCATCTGCCTTAGTATTTTGGAGACGAGATACATGACCGATGTAAAAACCATCAAAAGAATTGGCCATTTTGATAACTGCATGGTAATAAGGTACCAAGTCTTCGTGCCGAACCTCCTATTCTCCCTTGACCTGATTAATGATCAGTTTTGAATTGCCATAAGCCTCAATGTATTGTACCCCCATTTCATGAGCAAGCTAGAAACCTATAAGTAGGGTATTATATTCTGCTACATTGTTAGAAAAATGTGTTACAATGAAAATGCCTGTGGAAGGACGTGATTTTGTGGTGGGACAAATACTACCCCCACACCAGCAATTATCTTACCTTTGGAGCCTGTTCTTGATGCTCCATCAAAGAACATCTGCCAGACTTCATCCTTTGAGGTCATATTGGATTCGAAAACCTCATCTAGAATATCCTCATGAAGCTTTGAGCTCTCAGGAACTGGATGAGCTGCCAGAAAGTCTATAAGGGCCTGAGCCTTGACCGTCTTTTGAGGGACAAGAGCATGTCATATTAAACAGGAATACAGCCCACTTAGCTAACCTTGAATTCAGCGATCCTGGTTTTATCATGAGGATACGCAAGTGATTAACTCTGAAAATGACACATATAGTTTAGCTAACCAAGTAATGTCACGTCTTTTGAATGGTGAAGACAAGAGTTAAACATTCTTTCTCAATAGGATTATACCAGGATTCAACTCCTATCAGGGTCTTGCTCAGATAGTAAATGGCCTGTTCATGACCTTCGTCATTCTTTTGGGGAAAAAGAGCACTTAGAGAATGGTCCATAGCTCTTACATAGAGCAAAAATAATTTTCCTGATGTGGGAGCCACCAGGACTGGAGGCTTGGTGAGGTATTCTTTAATATCTTCAAAAGCCTTCTAGCAGTCTTTATCCAATATAAAGAAAACTCCTTTTTTCATAAGCCGGGTGAATGGTTGAGAGATTTGCGATAAATCTTTAGATATAGGCCAACTTAACTTGCAAACCCCTAAGTTCCTTGAGATTCTTAGGTGGTTGCATGCTCTGAATAGCTTTGGCCTTATCCGGATCAAAATGGATTCCTATCGATGTGACAATGAATCCCTGAAACTTGGCACTTGAAACACCCAAGAGGGACTTTATTGGGTTCATTTTCAGCTGATGGGCGCGCATTATATCGACCACAGTTTTTAAGTCACGAAGATGATCATTTTTATCACGACTTTTGATAGCAATGTCATTGACATAACACTCCACCATTTTTCTGGAAGAAGACATTTGTCCTCAGCGGAGTCGCCATCTTATTTTCCGATTTGCAAAGAGGGAAAACTTACAAAAAAGAATTGAGGAGCAAAATTATAAGTAATTCTTTAAAGAAAGAAAAAGAAACTTACAAGTAGATCTTCTCTGAGATTTCTGGGAAAGTATGCCGGCGGAAATCTGATCATCGCGCGATCACTTTATCCCGTTAACAATGCAATTGGTCGGATGTTCAAGCTTTCTCAGAGGAATTTTCTTCTCGCCTGATTTTAGAAATTCTCTGAAGATGAAAGACTTTAGAAGAGAGTTAAATCTCTTAAACTTTAGGAGCTTGAAAGCAAGAGGAAATCTTTGGTTAAGGGTCTCTTAGATATCTGAAATTTTTCAGCCCTTGTTCTCTCTACAAAGGGCTATTTATAGCTAAATAGGGGTGTAACTGCTCCTTGAATTCAGCAAGACTGAATCAGCCTGTTAGCTTCGCGCCAGGCTTGGTATAGCCTGACGACGAAGCTAAAAGGAAGCCTCTAGCGAAGTTAGAGTGTTGGAACCCGTTTGCATGTCTCCACTTATTGTGGACCAAATGGGCGGGTGTAATCGCCCACTAAAGCAACTAACTCCACTATTAGAAGTGAAGTTATAACTGCTAATCCCTCCTAGGGGATTTGAGAACAGTCATATGACGTGGCGAAGCTCGCGACCGAGCTACATGAGAGCTTCATGCGAAGCTCATCTAAAAGCTTCAGGGGATGCTATATTCAGGGCCTCAAGCGAGACTAGAAGTTAGCTCAATTGATTTATTAGGTGAATATTCAGGTGAAGCTATAATGTTAGCTCAGAATGGAGCTGGCCTAAACTTCTAGCGAAGTTGGTGAGAAAACTTCAAGTGAAGCTGGGGTTAGCCCTCAGTGGGGTTGATTGAAGCTTTATGTGAAGCTTGTTGGCTTGGCTCTTTGGCAAGGCCGTAAGGTGCTTCAAGCGAAGCAAACCCTTTTGAGCTCATACGAGGCTAGGTGTTTGAACAGACCTAACCCTATAGGCCTGCTTTGGTCTCTGGAGTGGGCATAAAACTGGTCATCAGCTCGTCCATGACTCTGACTTTTGTCAATGTCGCCGAGTGTAGACGTTGTTCAGACCGGTTGAAGTGCTATCCAGGAGCTTGTCTTTTTGACTGTCAACAGTGGGGAAATATTAGCTCTTGAAAAATCTTGTCAAAATCTGTCCAAGAAAACACTTTTAAATAGGCCAGACAGAATATAGCCATTGGGGCTCAGAACTCAGGCCAAATGGCCTGTCGGTCAATCGTCCGGTCGACCGGCCAACGGATATTTTTATGACCGTTGGGGTCGCCGGTCGACTGGCCAATGGTCATTTTTGACCGTTGGGGTTGCCCGTTGACCGCTCCTAAAACATAGACTTGTCTCTCTATGGTCGGCGGACCACCCGGTCGACTGAGCCAAGCCCGAAAGTTGGCTTGAGCCAGTCGGTCGCCCACTAGTTGGGCTCATGCACATGTGCATGTCGGTCGACCGGTTGGTCGACCGAGGTAGCCTGCGGTCGACAGATCAGTCGACTGTAAGCAGCCTAAACTGCAATTTTCAGGGTTTAAAAATCAACTTCATAAACCCATAAAAATTTCAATAAATCCTCAAAAATTTCACAAAAATAAGTTCATATAAATACTTTGAAGTCTAAATATGTGTGATAAAAGATAAACACATATTACAAACAAGTAAACTATTTTTGCGGAAAAATTTAGACATAAAGCAAAACTGTATTTTTCAAAACCCAAACTTTGAAATGAAAATCTTATTTCTCTAAAACTTATATAAATACAAAAATAAGTTATTAAAAATACATTTGAAGCATGATGTGCATGGATAGAATCCAATACACATAGTAAATGATATATACTTATTTTGACAATAAATACCAAAATAAGTTTTGATAAAAATAAAACTTAAATATATGAACTAGATACTCAAAATAAGTTTTTCTAAACATATATGAACCATCAATGTATATGGATGAAATTCAATATACATATAAACCATGTAAACTTATTTTGATGAAATCTATTCATAAAATGGAAAGATGTATACATGATAATCTGAAACACAAAACCGTATACATGATAAACCAAAGCACATAAAAGTAAGTTTTTCAATAAACAATAAAGCTCTAATTGTGTGGATAGAATTAAACACATATATAAACCATAAAACTTATTCTATGTAGATATAAACCATGTAAACATAAATTTTTGAAACTAAACGGTTAAATCGAAACCAAAACTATTAATCATGAAAGCGATAAATAAACTTTTGTGTGTGTGAACTTGAGCAATTCAATACTATTCTATCCTTACACAAAATCTAAAGTAATAAACAAACTTAGATCAAAGTCTTATTGTCAATTTTCTTCTCTAAGTCGACTCGATTCAAAGCACGATCCAAACGAGCTTGTCTCCATCTCGAGCACTTGATGCGATCTTTAAATGCGAGCTTTTGAATCAACACGTGATATCTTCGAATCTTAACTTTGAGTCTTTTGTTGAAGTTAAAACACCAACTAAGATCTTGATCAATATCTGAAACTTAATAAACATAAGATCATTAGTAACATAACTTCATAAGTTAGTTATCATCAAAACTAGGGTAAAGGCCTTCGGGCCAACAATCTCCCCCTTTCTGATGATGACAAACTTATAAGATTATATATGCATGGATTAAAGATAAGCTTCATAGAAGCTCCCCCTTAACTCATGCATAGCGTAAACATATAGATATTCAATGAAGCACTTAAATATAAGAACATATATATATATATATATATATATATATATATATATATATATATATATATATATATATATATATATATATATATATATATATATATATATATATATATATGCATAAACACAAATAAACATGCATATATATGTTAATACTCTAATATCAATTGAATGGATATGCAATAAGAACTGTAGATATCAAAATCATAAAACATATGCATATGGATATGCAAAAAACATATAAGCATGTATAAACACTAAAATCATTCAAACATGCATATATAAACTCTAAATTTCTCTCCCCTTTTTTGTCAATTCATCAATAAAGGGGTAAAGAAAATAAAGTAAATTTATATGCGATATAAATCCATAAAGAGGAGAGACTATAAAGTTAACTCCCCTTACATATATGTATTATATAAAGAAAGAGATGACCAAACCCTTAGCCATATAACCATATATACAATGTATAGATAGAGATGTTAAGCTCCCCCTTCACACGTGTACCACATAAAGAAAAGAGGTCAAACTCTTCTTTATATACTACACACATCATGATCTATATATAGAGGAGATGTTAAGCTCCCCCTGCATATAAGCAATATATGTCAAAACAAATTTTGAAAACCAATTAAAGAAATTTTGATACCACAAAAAAATATATCAATTGAAAAATAACATGAATATCATATAAAAACTATACCAATTGAAAGTAAATAATCTATGATGTCAATCTTTTTAAATTCTAAACCATTTTATAATATAGATACCAATTGTAAATAATTGATACCAATATGAAAAATATAAGCATTTTCTGAAACAAAATATTTTTCTTAAAAGAGTGAGAGTAAGATACCGATTGAAAATAAAATCAAAAATTTTTCTCCCCCTTTTGAAATACCAACAAAACTAATGCATAAGCTTATAAAAGATACCAATTAATATTTAGAACTAAATCAAGCTTAGCATAAAATAATTTGTGCTATAAGATATATATATATATATATATATATATATATATATATATATATATATATATATATATATATATATATATATAAACATTGTTAATCTAGCACAAGGAATCATATATATGAATACTAATTGAAATATGATACATATATAAGAAAATATGAGTATACAAAAATAAAATATCACAAGAATCATGTATAACTCATAACATCCACCTTATCATGCATATGTTTAAAAAGATATACAATGTGAGCATATAAGGCATGATCGCCAACTAACCACCCTTTTAAGGTAGAAGTTTTCAAAAATAATTTTTGAAGATAATTTTAAAATAGGTTGAAAAATTACCAATTGAAGAATAAAAAACTAGTTTAAAGTAATTTTGAAAACTATTACGAAATCCTTCAAGTAAGAAACAAAACACATATATATATCCCATGAAAACATGCTAAATGTACAATAATTGACAATCAAAGATCAATGAAGCACATATACGCTCATGAATAAAAAATCATGAGTAAACAAATGATATAAGGTGCACAAAATCATATAATCAACATATTGTTGGCCCTTAAGGTTACACTCTCCGTTTGTTTAAGTTTTGATGATAACAAAACACATAGAAGTTATTTGGTACTAATAAGTTGTTTAGAATGAGTTTCAGGTTTGTACTAGTCATGATGGTCTTATTAAGCATATTGCAAGGATAATGGCGCTAAAAGATAAATGACGCAAGAGGACGTTTTCATAGGAGAGAAGGCTCTAGCTCGGCAACGCGGTTCAGAGACACCTTCCTATAAATTTTATATTTTTAGTTTGTTAAAGAATAGTATATACGTTTGAAGCTCAAATATACACACATAAATTCAATACGTTTGGTTTTTGATTTAATCGGTTTTAGATTTCAAGTACATATATCGGGTTTTGGATTTGAACCAGTTTTAGTTCTACTGATCTGCTTGACACCCTTTTATAGTTATTTCATAATTTTTTATTCTTATATTCAAATAACATGATTTAACTTGAATTTCAAAGATAACTTTCAGATCTAAATTTCTTATTCAATAATCATTTTCAGATTCAAATTTTAAAGATGTCAAATATTTGGTTGAACTCTGTTCTTGTTCTGAAAATAGCTTTCAGTTTCTGTTTTGACACCTGTCAGTGTTTTATTGATAATGTTTTAATAAAAAATGATATTGAGTTTATTTCAGTTGCATTAAAACGAAGACTTAAATATCTACAAATTATTCCTATATACCTAGTTCTGAATTCGGACGTTTACAGCCTGAAAAATGTGCTCAAAGTTGACTAATCTGCCAGATTGGCAGTAATGGCTAATTTTCTGGAGGCTGATTTTTAACATGTTTTTAAAATGTGTTTAAGTTTAAATAAAACGTGGTTAGCTGTATTAGAGGGTCAATTTCTTCCTCTTATATTCAGGTAAAACTTTTCTATGTTTACTCTTCCTAAATCCTATATAAAGTGGTCATTAGGGTAGAGGTTTTCACAACTACAAATTCAAAGATCAAAAGTTGAGTTTTTGAGAAAGCTTTTGTTTAAGTTTTGGGCTATTATTTTCAAAAGTTTTCTGAAATTTTTTGGTTCTTAAAATCTCTCTTCTATTTTTATATCACTTACAAAACCTTGAGCTTCAATCTTATATATTATTCTCTAGGGTTTTGTAAAGAAAGTTTTCATGAGAGAGTATGGTCTTTTGATCATCCAGTGATTATTATTTTGTGGCTCCACTACCTCTGGACTAAAGGAGTGTGATTGAGGAGTTGGGTACTCCCTAATGGTTGTAATCCTTTGTGAAAGTTTTAGTGGATCGAAAATCCTTCTGGGTGAAGGCGGGGACGTAGAGCTGGGTGCTCGAACCTCGGAACAAATCTCAGTGTTTGCGATTGGTTTACTTGCTTCATTTACTTGCTTTATATTCATTGCTATATTTACTTGCTTCATAATAATTGTTATATTGTCGATTAATACTCTCACAACAAGATTGCATTGCGCACCTCAAGCTCTTATCTAGAGGAATCACGAGGAAGGAGTTCAGAGCCCTTCACGGGGTATTCGGCTTTTAGTCTTATTTCGGGTGATCATTGCATCATAACTTTTAAATTTGTGCATTGATTAGCATTATCACCTATTCACCCCCCCCTCTAGGTGATTTCACATATGCATGAAGATAAGACAATGAAGCTCAAATCATCAAAACATATGAAATTCTTATTTTCATAAACATGAAACATATTTAGTATGTTAAAACAATACTTCAAGGCATATGTATATTTTTATCTAAACTAAAATATACATATTTATCCAAATATGAAATGAGTCCATATAGAATATATGACATCAATATAAGTGACTCAATGATAAAATATGTATATCAAGTAGTTTAGACAAAATCTACACATACATGAAACTAAAATATTTCATAAAGACATGTACATAAGTGATATAAAAACAAGTGAAAGAGTACAAGTATGATGCAAGAATCATCAAAACTAGGTCATACAAGTACAATCAAATGAGTACACAAGAGCAATAAAGTATGTATAATATAAGAATCAAGTGTATCTCACGAATTGCACAAGTATAATCATAAAATTTAATGATAATTGCATCTAAACATGTAATCAAAACATGAAGCATAAAATCACCAAAACATGGTTGTGAAACAAATGTGATTATTAGTCTAAATGCAAGTGCTATTACAACAAAAATATGCATACATAGTTAAACAATAGTGGGAACACAAAGATATGAATCAATATAATCATATGTGTATCTCAAAAACTACATATGTATATCATAAGTCTAATAAGCATTGCATTTAACTATAATGAACATGAAAACCAATGACATGTTAAAACTATTCAATTTAAAAGCATATACAAACATAAACATGATATGCTAAAAATATAAACTAGAAGATAGAGATAATTTCAAAAATCAATTGAACTAATCTCCACTTCTCCAAATATGGTGGTCCTCCCACCAAAACATCCTTGATAGCGATGCATCCAATGATGTGTCCATTTAGCTCAAACGCATTCACCACCAAGGCACCAATACTCTCACCTCTTGTGAGAGCCCATACCAACATCAAAAGAAATAGGAATGATTTTTTGTACTCAAACTTTCTTGGGTCCATGAGGGTTAGTAGTTCTCTTAACTCAAACATTTTTACCTGCAAAATTCAAAGCATGTATTCTATCATAACAAACTTTACAAAATAGTCTTTGCAGTCGCAATGTGTACAAGTGTACACTCTAGCATGCAGAGAGTCATGTGTGTGAGCATGATGAGCATGTGTATGCCATGAATGGTGTGTATGCATATGTGGAGTATGTTTCTTGCGAAATATGAATTTCAACTTCTTGTGATTACTAGCACATTTACTCAAAATGGAGCCTAAATAATCAACATTCTTCTTCAAAATATGACTATCATTTTCAAAAAATGGAAGAAGATATGGAGCAAGCATGAGACACAAAATTCTTATCATTAGGAGATAAAGCAATAGAATCATGACAAGAATGAGAAGTAAAATTATTTTTCAAAGAAACTTTTTCAATAGAAACACATTCCAATTCCTTTGAAATCAAAACAATTTTATTTTTTAAGGAATTATTTTCTTTTAAAATAGAATCAAGTCTAGAAGACAGAATATCGTTCTTCTTCAAAACAATATCAAAATCATTTTTTTTCAAAATCTCATTTTTCTTTAAAATAAGATCAAGTTGAGTTTTCAATGAATCCCTTTCATTTGAAATCTCAACTTTTTCCTTCAAAACCAAATCGAGTTTTGAAAATAACATCTCATTTTCTTTCTTAAAATCAAAAATTTTATTTTTCAAAGCTTTGTATTTTGAAATTAAGTTTTCACAGAACATTAACAGTTCTTTATTCAATACATGTGCATCCATAGCATTATCATCATTGAAAGTGCTAGCACAATCATCTCGATTAGAATCTGAATTTACCTCAAGGGAGTCATTCCCTTGACCATATAGCACGCTTGGTCGGACTCATCAACAATAAATTCTCTCTCCAAAATGTTTGAAGCTTGTTCCTTATGATAGATCAAAGTGTTCCACACTACAAAAGCTGAATCATATTGAGAAACTATAGATAAATATTCTTTGCTAAGTGTGTGCTTAAGTGCATTCAATACTTGTGCATTAGCTTCTAAATACTTGCCATTATCAACATAAGATTTCTTGATAGTGGTAAGATAAACACGCAATCCTAAGGCTTTAAGATATAAACTCATTTTAAATTTTCACATATCTATGTTAGAAGCATCAAACATAGATGGAATAAGATAATTCATGAGTATAAACAAATGTGTGCAAAGCAAATAACTAGATTAGCAAAATGAGAATCACTCCTAGGTGGTTAAACTGAATATCAAGAGTACTAGCCCTGATACCAATTGAAAATACACCTAAAGGGGGTGAATAAGTGTAGTGCTAATATAGTGATAACTAATACAGAATTAAAAACTGTTACACTAGATGATGAAAGGTGACTCAAAATCAGAAGTGAAGCCAGATCTCCATGAAGGGCTCTAGAACTTCTCCTCTATATTCCTCTAGATTAGGAGTTAAGGTGCTCAATTGCCTTCTTGTTGAAATGAGTGAAATCAATAAGTATAAATGAGAAATGTAATATAATCAATGAATAACAAATGCAATAGATGCAAATACATAAGTGTGTGCACACAAACAATATCAAGAAAATTAGATATAATAATGATTGCAATGCCAGATATAAAGAGGAGAGAGTTGAGAGAGAAAGATCTAAACGTAAACACCAAGATATGTTTCCAGGTTCGAGCCACCGCTCTACGTCACTGCCTTTACACAAAAGGATTTCAACTATCCACTAAGAATCTTCCACAAAGGGACCTCCACCGAGGAGCTACACCGTCTATAAATAAGGAGTACACAACTCTAACTCACACACCTCTACACAAGAAGGAAGATACAAAGCCAAGCACAAAGAAAAGAAAGATTATAACTTGGTGACCACAAAGATCACAAACAATACTTCGTGATCACAAAGATCACAAACAAAATACCTCTCACAATACAAGATTCTAGAGGATAGATTTGTAATGAATAGTTCAAATATATAAGTGAACAAAGATTTTGAAAAAGAAACACAAAGGAAAACACTTGGAAAAACTCTTGAAATGATATAGAAATTTAGAGATAAAAACTAGATTATCAAAATTTATTTTTCTTTAATTTTTAAAACTTTGAAATAAATAGATATATAAATTTTAAAGCTCTAAAACTTATTTTAAAAACTTGCTGAAAACTCAGTTGAAGTGGGAAAATATTAGCTCTTGAAAAATCTTGTCAAAATCTGGCCAAGAAAACCCCTTTAAATAGGCTAGCAGAATATAACTATTGGGACTCAGAACCCAGGCCAAATGGCCTATCAGTCGACCGCCCAATCGACCAACGAACGGTCATTTTTATGACTGTTTGGGTTGCCGGTCGACCTCTGGTCGAATACTCCCAAAACAGAGAGCTGTCTCGCTATGGTCGGTCGACCGCCCGGTCGACCGAATCAAGCCCAAAAATGGGCTTGAGCCAGTCAATCGACCACCGCTAGTTGGGATCGTGTACATATGCACGTCAATCAACCAGTCGGTCGACCGAGCTAGCCTACGGTCAACCATAAGCAGCTCAAAACTGCAATTTTTAGGGTTTAAAAACCAACTTCATAAACTCATAAAAATTTCAATAAATCTTCATAAATTTCACAAAAATGCGTTCATATAAATACTTTGAGTTTCAAATATGTGTGATAAAAATTCAACACATATCAAGTGAACTATTTTTGAAGCATAAAAATTTAGACATAAACCAAAAACTATATTTTCCAAAACCCAAACTTTGAAATGAAAATTGGATTTCTCTAAAACTTGTATAAATACAAAAACAAGTTATTGAAATACATTTGAAGCATGATGTGCATGGATAGAATCCAATACACATAGTAAGTGATATATACTTATTTTTAACAATAAATATCAAAATAAGTTTTGATAAAAAATAAAACTTAAACACATGAACTAGATACATCAGAATAAGTTTTTCTAAACATATATGAACCATCAATGTATATGGATGAAATCTAATATATATATAAATCATATAAACTTGTTTTGATGAAATCTATTCATAAAATGGAAAGATGTATACATGATCTTCCAAAATACAAAACCGTATACATGATAAACCAAAACACATAGAAGTAAGTTTCTCAATAAACAACAAAGTTCTAACATGTGTGGATAAAATCCAACACATATATAAACCATAAAACTTATTATGTAGATATAAATCATGTAAACATAAATTCTTGAAACTAAAACGGTTAAACCGAAACTATTTATCATGAAAGAGATAAATAAACTTTTGTGTGTGTATGAACTTGAGCAATTCAATACTATTCTATCCGTACACAAGATCTAAACTAATAAACAAACCTAAACCAAAGTTTTCTTGTCGATCTTCTTAAGTCGACTCGATCCAAAATACGATCCAAGTGAGCTTGACTCCATCTTGAGTACTTGATTAATCTTTAAATGCGAGCTCTTGAATCAATACATGATAGCTTCAAATCTTGACTTCGAGCCTTTTGTTGAAACTAAAACACCAATTAAGATCTTGATCAATATATGAAACTTAATAAACAAAAGATCATTAGTAACATAACTTCATAAGTTAGTCATCATCAAAACTAGGGGGTGAAAGGCCTTCGGGTCAACAGGAAGGGCAAAGGTAAGCATGAGAGATCAAAGGCTAGGCCAGGCCAGGTTTCAGAGATCTAAGAAAGAACCAGTGCGCTTTCTGCAAAGAATTAGGGCACTGAAACTTGATGGTTCAAGAATCAAAGATAAGAATAAGGAGTCAAAGACTGAGGCTAATCTCACAAGGGTAATCAATACCCAATAGGGTAGTACTTCACAGGCAGATGGATCGAACTCTGACTCAACGGTATTCTCTTTCTCTATCACTACTCTTACTATTGGTTACTCAAGCGATTCTGAGTGGATGCTAGATACATGAGCTATCTATCATGTGTGTCCCAACAAGGATTTATTTTCTAGCTTTGAGAAGCTAGGTGGATGCTCTGTTTTCATGGGTGATGATCATCCATTCAACATAAAAGGAATAGGTACGGTCCATATCAAGATGTTTGAGGGATGGTGCGAGATTAAAGGAAGTGAGGTATGTACATCAATTGAAAAGGAATCTTAACTCTGTTGGTGCCTTGGAAGCATTGGGTCTTGAAATATCTATTGGAGATGGTGTTCTCAATATGACTAGAGGCTCGATGGTTGTTTTGAAGGGCGTCCGACACAATAACCTTTACTACGTGAAGGGTAGTATGGTTACAGGGCAAGTGACGACTTCTATAGGTTTGATGATGATTCCACCCGGCTTTGGCATACGAGGCTTGGACATACAAGGAAAAAAAATCTTTACAAGGTTTTGCAAAGCAAGGTGCCAGAATCTGCAAATTAGATTTTTGTGAATATTGCATCGTCGGAAAGAAAACCAAGGCGAAATTTAGCACTGCAACTTATTGCACCGAGGAATTCTGAATTATGTTCACACTAATGTTTGGAGACCTACCAAGACGGCATCTATTGGAGGTAACCACTACTTTATGTCTTTTATAGATGACTACTCTAGGCGATGTTAGGTATATACCATGAATCACAAAGGAGAAGTCCTGGAGTTATTTGTGGAGTGAAAGAGAAACATAGAGAAAAACACATGAAGGAAGATCAAGATACTCCTTCAGACAATAAAGGAGAGTATACAAGTGATCCTTTCCTACAGCTATATCGCGATGAGAGCATAGAGAGGTAGTTCACGGTAAGAAAAATGCCGGAACAATACGAGGTGGCTGAAAGGATGAACAAGACTTTACTAGAGAAGGTATGATGCATGTTATCCAACACTGATTTATCAAAAACTTTTGGGCTGAGGCATTGGCGTATGCTTGATATATCGTGAATAGGTTGTCGTCGTGTACAATAGGAGGTAAAACTCCTATGGAAGCTTGGTCAGAAAAAGTTACTCAGGATTATTTTTGCTAAAGGTATTTGGGTGTCCGGCCTACTATCATGCTAAGGAAGACAATTGGACCCAAGAGCGAAGAAAGATGTGTTCATAGGATTCAAAAAAGGTGTAAAATGCTACAAGATCTGGGATCCGAAGGACAAGAAATTTATCCTAAGCAGAGATATCACGTTTGATGAGGCTTCAATGGTGAAGCCTACAACCTATCAGCTGGTGGAGAGTGAAAAGACCAAAGGGATATCCCAGTAGGTGGAGAGTGATGCTACTTTATCGTCTCTAGATAGGACAGTATCATTAGAGATCATACTTGCGATGACACAGGTAGTGATCATGTAGCCAATCAGGGTGCCGATAATGATGAGGATCAAGGATAGGCTAGTGATGTCCAAGAATCTATTGCAATTGAAAGAGCCCGCAAGAATTTATGTAAGTCTAGTTGGCTCACTACAAATATAATTGTAGCATATGCTCTCTCAATCATTAAAGAGGCAATCCCGTCTATATATAGGGAAACTGAAATCAGTTCGGAGTCTAAGATGTAGAAGGATGCCATGATAAAAGAGATGAGTTCTATATACAAAAATGACACTCAGGAACTGTTAGAGTTGCCTAAGAAAAGGAAGCTGATTGGTTGTAAGTGGGTGTTTGCAAAGAAATAGGGACCTTTCAAAGCTGATACTCTATGCTACAAATCCAGATTGGTAGCTAAAGGCTACGCTTAGCGAGAAATCATTGACTACAACGAGGTATTATCATCCGTTGTGAAGCACTCGTCTATGGATTTTGTTGGCACTGGTAGCACAATACGAGTTGAAACTTTATCAGCTCGATGTGAAAATCGCCTTTCTCCATGACAATTTTGAAGAGGAGATTTACATGTCTCAACCGACGGGGCTCAAAACTACAGGAAAAGAGAATATAGTATGCAAACTGAAGAAATCTCTATATGGATTCAAACAATCCCCAAGATAGTGGTACAAGCATTTTGACAGTTTCATAAGAGGTAAGAGGTACACACGAAGCCATTACGACCCCTGTGTATATTATAATAAGCTGCCTGGTGGAGAGCACATCTATCTATTATTGTATGTGGACGATATGCTCATCGTTTCTAAAAGCAGATCCGCAATTAATAAATTAAAGAAGGACTTGTCTTTCTAATATGAGATGAAGGATCTTGGTGAAGAAAACAAGGTGGTAGGCATGGAGATTGAGAGAGACCGCAAGGGAGATAAGGTTAGCTTGACGCAAAAGAGGTATCTAAAAATAGTACATCAGAAGTTCAACATCAACAATAACACGAAGTTTGTAAGTACACCATTTGTTTATCATTTCAAGTTAAAGGCTACTATGTCTTTTACTACTATTGAAGAGCGTGAGTACATGACTCACGTACCCTATGCTAGTGCAGTTGGTAGTCTAATGTATGCAATAGTGTGTACAAGGTCTGATTTGTCATAAGCTGTCTCAATGGTTAGCAGATATATGCACGATCCCGACAGGGGCCATTAGGAGGCAGTGAAGTAGATTCTATGGTACATCAAAGGTACCACAGATGTTGGTTTAGTAATCAAGAAGGATGTTACGGGTAAGCAGGAGTGTACCGGATATGTTGATCCCGACTACGCTGGAGACCTTGACAAATGCCGATCTACAACGGGATATGTGCTCACACTATTTCAAGCACCAGTAAGCTGGCCATGACAGAGGCTATGAAAGAGATAATTTGGCTTCAAAGGTTGCTCGATTATTTAGGGATTGATCAGAACTTGTTAAAGATCAATTGTGATAGCATGAGTGCTATCTCTTTAGGAAAGAACCAGGTATATCATGCAAGGATGAAGCACATCGACGTCAAGTTCCACTTTGTTCGGGAGATTCTTGAGAAGGATAATATCAAAATACAGAAGATTTACACGAAGAAGAATTCTGATGATATGCTTACCAAGATTGTTTAGGGAGTGAAGTTTGCACATTGCAAGGAGTCACTCCAAATCCTTTCAGTTGCTTGAACTTGGTGGAGCTTATTTGGATGAACTACATATGGCTTGATCCCCCGGGCAAGGGTACATAGGCAACCACACAGGTGCAGCCCATTGGAGTCGACATGGTATTATGTTGAGTTCGGTTCAGATTTGAGAAATTTTCACCGAGGTGGAGAATTGTGGGAGAGAAAGAAGAATAAAAAGTCAAAGAATGGAGTATTTTAAAGGATAAGATATAGGATTGTCGACAGTCTCCTTGGGCTGTCGATGAACTGTGCTGTCGACAGCAGCCACTGGGCTATCAACAGCGGTTTATTGAGAATTGGGTTTGTCAGAGAACTGTCGATAGTCTTCTTGGGTTGTTGATAGCACAAAGATTCTAAGCGAATCCGAGCAGACTTCTGAATTTGTTTCTGATCCAAATTTAGAGTTGGTTTCTTTTTCTTGAGGGACTCCATACCTATAAAAGGAGGGGTAATTTCCCCTCGGATACTCTATCCTGTAATTGATTAGTTTAATAAAAACTCTCTTCCCTTCTGCCTTGAGGACGTAGACAAATTATCAAACCTCATTAAAACATGTGTTCTCGCTTTCTCTTTGTTTGTTTTGTTCTTATATTTAGCGACTATTCTCCAGTGCATCTCTACTCTGACGCTGATGATTCCAACACTTGCGATGAAGCCGACCATGTTCATTCACGAAGGAAGAACCTGCAATCTATTCAAAATTCACATGATCAACTCAAAGAGGCCTAAAAGCCAAAAAGAAGATGTAAGGTGGCAATTGTGGAAACAACCATCCACCTGAGGATCCCAACTAGATGTCATATCAAAACATGCACAAATATATATATGTATTATGTATTACAGTAGGAATCGGATCATGAGTGTGAGTTTGTACATACATAACGTATATGTACGTACTATCCGGGCAGTGAGCACGGTCCATATACTACAAATAGAGCTCTACAGGTTACTCTGAATCCCAAATAGCCTGATTCTTCATAATATTAGCCCACATTGCCTCTTTCACCTTGTATTCATGCAAAATTTATTTCAAAATAGAATAATTCATTGATTTTTAATTTTCAATTTCATATCCTTTTAGTTTATTGCATTATTAGTACTTACAATTACATATAAAATGGTTTTTTTCTCTTTCTAGCTTTAATTATTCGCATTATACCTATTTTAAAACTTGAAGTACCATTTGGGGTTTCAGCTTAATTTTTTTCTCTTAATTTTTTTTTTCTTTTTTTCTATTTCTAGATCAAAGACTGTAGTTGGGCCTAACCTCAGATTTTTAGCACTGAGATAGCTTATGCTTCTTTAGATCATGACATATGATACTAACAGGGTCTTGTCTATATAGCACGGACATTCTTATCACGGAGCAATGTCGGATTCAAAACGTGTCCGACATGCGTATCGGATACACGTGTCGTGTGTATTTTAAGAGTTTATCACATATTCACGTGTCTGTCCGTGTCGGAGTAGCTGTCTCCGTGCAACATAGGGTCTTGCTAACGAGTGCTCTAAGTGCATCAGTTAACAAGTATTAATTAAGTTATTTTTCAACTTTTCACCCAATTCTCAGGGCAGACAAATTTACATTTTAAATATTCCAACTCTGCTTTTATCTATTTGAAGCACTAAGTGAACTCACCCCCACCCACTCAGGATACTCGTTGGCAAGACCCTTACTAATACAATGCAAATTGTATGGAATATCATTTAAAAACTTAGATACCTCATATTAAATTTCAGTCATCTCTTTGAACTTTAATAATTTAATACTTTTGCATTACTTAAAAATCCCTCAAAGCATTTAGTTTCCCAAAGCTACATAATCTCTCTCTCACACCCAAACTTAAAAAGACACTAACAAGAAAGTGAATAGACACAAAGTATGTTATAATATCTTATATCAAAAATATGGAAATTATTTTTTTAACACATGCATCACTAGTGCACATAAATCTAGTATTAAAATCCAAATGAATTCAGTATCCAATGTAACCAATTTAAAATCAATACGGCTATGATTATTTATTCATTGCTTAAAAAAAAGCAAACCCACATGGATGCAATAATTCTTGTTCAAAATTTTCAATATTTAACCCACATCATCACATTTTCTTGGTCAGCCCCCAACCAACTCCTCAACTAACATTTTCAGTTAGCAATGATCACCAGCTCTCACAAACAAGGAATCAAATCATTGCCCCACCTCCATCATATCCCTTCCTTCATAATTTTATTGTTATCATTATTATAATTAATCCATAATCTAGATATTCTAATTTCAATCACTGGTATTACTTTTCCTTTTCTTTAACTGTTACTTTTTATTAATCAATTCCACTTGTGTGTTTGGTTCTTCCTCCTCCATTATTAGTATATTCATTCATATGTATCGTATTAGTAATAATAATAATAATAACTAAATAAAGAGCCTGCACTGTTCATTTTGCTGTTCTCAACTTTTTCTCAATAATAAATTGATTATAATGATTATCTCTGATATGACCTTTGTCGTATCTCTCCAAAGATACGTCACCTAGTTCATCATCATTGGCCTTTCGGTCGGCAAGGCACCACTTTTTCTGTTGTTTGTGGACTCAACTGTTTTGACTATCTAAAATGGGTCCATTGTGCATGCAGCAGCTAACGTGTGTCTATATATATATATATATATATATATATATATATATATATATAATATATATATATATATATATATATATAATAATATAAAAAATGTATAACAGCCCGCGGGCTGAGAGTATTCTCTCAGCCTGCGGTGACGTGGCTCAAATTGTCACCACACTGACTCGCGGCACGCTTTTAGGTGACTGTTAAATTACCAAATACCCCTTATGAAAAGCAACTCTTTTGTGTTCCCTTCCTTATTGTTTATTATTATTTTTTTCCCCCTTTTTTTTGCCGCTCTTTATAGGATATTCTATATAAATTACTTTTCACCCTATTTTCGACCTCTTTTTGAAAGATCTAGTTTCACCTTTTCAGTCTGCGATAAACTTTTTTCTCAAAATATAAAATCTTTTCAGATCAATTTTTTTCTGCAAAATATTTAATGTCGACGTCTGAGCAGTTATACCGGCGATCGTAATATGGAAGATATTGCATCTGGTTCTACTTTCTCTCAGAATATTGAAAATCTTGAAGGATTGACATCTCTGCATGCCGATCAACAGGTTTTAATTGTTTATATATATTTAAAAACAATTTCTTAAATATTTAATGTTTTCTCTTTAGACTGTGAGGTACTGCGACCTTTTTAATATTCGGTCGCAATCTTATTTGAAAATAATCTCCGGCTGTGAATTCTTTTTTTCTAGGGTATGCGTCTTAGGTCGCAGTCTTTAGTAAGGAGTAATATATATTTCTTCACATACGGATAATTGCGACTTAGGTCATAATCTTTTGTAAGGAGTAATATAGATTTCTTCACATGCGGGTAACTGCGACTTAGATCGCAGTCTTTAGTAAGGAATAATATAGATTTATTCACATACTGATAACTGCGACTTAGGACGCAGTCTTCAATAAGGAGTATTATAGATTTCATGTCGTATGTGAAATCTTATTTTTATTTACTGCGACTTAGGTCGCAGTCTTTAGTAAGAAGTAATATAGATTTCTTCTCATACGGATAACTGCGACCTTGGTCGCAACAGCTGATAAGAAGTAAATTGTTTTCATCTCTTATGCGACCTTGGTCGCATTTATATAACTTATATTTTAGAATACAGTGATATCTAAAAAATATTTATATTCATTTAATTCGTGTAAATTCTTTTTGTAGGATATGAATGCACATGGAGAAATGTCTGGAAGCTCAGATAAGTTTATAGGGAAAAAGTTCGTGTCGCATATGGAAGCATATAATTTCTACAATTATTTTGCAAGGAATAGAGGTTTTAGCGTGAGAAGAAAAAGTACGGACAAGTCACGGAAGCCTCCTTATGAGATGATTTGCAGAAAATTTTGCTGCAATAAGGAAGGTCTGAAGAAGTTGTGTGACAAAAGACAGGAGGGGCTTACAGTGCATCGTCGAGTTAACACTAGAGTAGCTTGTCCTGCTGAGATGAATATCCGTCTTCGTTTATTTTTGGACTCAACTCGATATTGGGTTATCACAAAATTTGTTGATACTCATTCACATGAATTGTCTAGCCCGGATAAGGTACATCACCATTACTCTCACCAGACTCATCGTTCAACAATTAGCAGAAGCATTATGAGCAATCTGGTTGATGTTGGAATGCGGCCTTCAAATATTTCCCGCGTTGTTAATGCAATGAGCCAGGGAGAAGGCTGTGAAGAAGTGCGCCCTCAACAAGTTATTGATTTCACTCGTCAACGTAGAAATAACTGCGGTCATGAGTTTATTGCTATTATCAAATATTTTCAAGAGAAAGCCGAGACCGATCCAGAATTCTTCTTTTCAAGTGAAGTTGATAACGCGGGCACACTTAGAAGCATTTTTTGGGCTGATGGAAGAGCTATTTCCTCGTATCTGAGCTTCTGTGATGTGATCGTTTTTGACACCACATACAGAACTAATAACTTGAGCTTGCCATTTGCTCCATTCACTGGAGTAAATCATCACCGGCAGTCAATTTTGTTCGCTGTGCAATGCTTGCTGATGAGCAGAGGGATACTTTTGTTCGGTTATTTCAAAAATGGCTCAAGTGCATGCATGGAGTTGAACCGAAGCTGATTATTACTGATCAGGATGCGCAGATTGGTGAGGCCATCAAGATTATTTTCCCGACGTCTCGGCACCGTTACTGTTTCTCTGCATGTACGGAAACATATTGCCGAGCAACAAATCCCAATGGCTAACAAGTATGGAGAAGATATGGTCTCCGATTTCCATGCTTGGTACGCCTCCCGCGATATAAGCACTTGTGAGGAACGATGGCGTCTGATGAGTGAAAAATATCAGTTAGAAGAAGAAGATGACAGTTGGTTGATGAAGATGTACAGGCTTCGTGGACATTGGGTTAATGCAATCTCAAGGATGTTTTCTGTGCTGAATGACAACCAGTCAGAGGTCCGAGAGTATTAATTCCTTCTTTGATGGTTTTGTTAACTCAAACACTAAACTAGTGGAATTTGTTCACCATATGATAAAGCCGTTGCTTCCCGTCGTGCATCTGAATCTCTTCAAGATTTTAGGGGTTTGAATTCTGTGCCCAATTGTACATCCAATCCATATGAGATACAGGTATCGAAGTCGTATACACCGAATTTTTCAGTTGTTCCAAAAGGAATGGGCAGTTGTAATGACACTGTTTTCAGAAGAGGTGGAACATGACAAACCTGGATCAACATATTTGGTTGGTAATTTTTTAGAATCAAAAGACAGTTGGGAAAAGGTCAGTTATATAAGCGAGAGGAACTTCATGTTTCTTGCAGTTGCTCGTTATTTGAAACAGAGGGTATCCTATGTAGACATATTCTGTGTATTTTGTGGCGCAATCACGTTACACATATATCGGAATCATATATACTTCAGAGATGGAGGTTGGATGCTCGTTACAAAAATGTTGCAATTGAAAATGGCATGAGGCCTTTTCCCAGTCAAGGCACTCCACGGACGGCTAGATTGTGGACAGTTCGTTCAAAATTAATGCAATTCTGGACATGGTCGCTGATTCTGATGAAAAATATTTCAAAGTTGGAGGGAGTTTTGGAAAGTTTCGCCCAAGATACCACTAGAGAATACAGAGCAATGTCAGGAAATGATCATTCATCACATCCTAAGACTGCCGTTGGTTCCAGTGGATCCGTTGTCATATTGCGAGATGGTGAAGAATTGAATATACGTGATCCAATTGGTCCTGTACCAACCAAGGGGAGACCTAGAGCTGCATCCAGGCTTAAATCTGATTTTAAAGATTCTATATATCAGAAGGAAGTTAAGCATCGAAGATGTGGTAAGTGCCAAGAGCTGGGCCATTACAGGACTGGTAGTCCGTTAATGGTATATTACATTAAACCTGTTAATCAATTTTTCTTTATAACGATTAATCTTTAAAATTCTTACTATTTATTTTTTTATTGGCAGAAGAGTAGGTTTGGGTTGCCTCCATCTCGAAGGAACAAAGACTTCAATTTTTATGAAGTGCGACCAGGGTCGCACAGTGTAGAGAGATTAAGTCGCATTCTGACACTGGCGTGTAATTATAATCAGATTTATTATCATTCTTTGATTTCTACTGTATTATTTTTGTATGTACTTGTACTTTAAAGTTTTAATGCTACAAAATTCTACTTTATATTTTAATTTTTTTTGTACATAATATGTAGTCAGAGACTTTGGTCGCAGTGTACATGGTTAATTGCGACCAAGGTCGCAGTGTTGTTATTGATAAAGATGGCCAGCAACTGCAATCTAGGGTCGCACTACATGTATTGCGACTTAGGTCGCACTACATGTACTGCGACTTAGGTCGCAGTACGTTAGGTAGGTGTTTCCTTTATATTAACACGCATAGCGACCAAGGTCGCAGTGTTGTTGTTGATTAAAATATTGCCGTCATCAACTGCGAACAAGGTCGCATTGTATTTTATTAAGACTGCGGCTATCAACTGTCGCAAACCTTCTTTTTAAAATTTTGAGATGGTGAAGACTTAAGTCGCAGTACGTTAGGTATGTGTTTCCTTAATATTAACACGCATAGCAACCAAGGTCGCAGTGTTATTGTTGATTAAAACATTGCCGCCATCAACTGCGACCAAAGTCGCATTGTATTTTACTAAGGCTGCGGCTATCAACTGCGACCAAAGTCGCAACCTTCTTTTTAGAATTTATACTGTATCAACCAAGTCGCAGTGTTATTGTTGATTAAAACATTGCCGCCATCAACTGCGACCAAAGTCGCATTGTATTTTACTAAGGCTGCGGCTATCAACTGCGACCAAAGTCGCAACCTTCTTTTTAGAATTTTGAGATGGTGAAGACTTAAGTCGCTGTACGTTAGGTAGGTGTTTCCTTTATATTAACACGCATAGCGACGAAGGTCGCAGTGTTGTTGTTGATTAACACAATTACTGAAGGCATGTTTGTTTCTAACATCAGTACGCAATAGTAAAAGTCAAGTTGTAACAAATGAAGACTGTAAATAATCAATGGAACTTATAATAAATAAATGTATAGAAATGTGTATAAATTAAATCAATACAACTAAAAAATTATGCAATGAATTGCACTTGAAATATTTTTTACATTTATAAGAAAACAACTGTAGTATATCAATAATTTGTCAACTATCAGTCTTCATATGTCGTATAATGTCTGTTTCTTCATCCCAACTCTTCTCTACATCTGCAAGTATCATGTATGCAAGCTCACTTCTTAGTTTCTGTACACCAGCAACCGTAACAGCATCAACAGCTGATGGATTATAGCCAGACGCTATGCTTTCCATGTACTTGCATACATATATAGCGCAATCAACACTGAAATTTCCATAGAGCAATCATTAAATGAAATTAGATTTTGTACTAAAAAAAAGTAGAAAATATGAAATGAAATTAGATGTCAAAAATTTATATACCTGTTTGCTTGTTGGGGGCATTTTGCGTATTTTATTTTAATTTTTCTCATTAATTTTTTGGAATGAATCTCAAAAATCTCTAATAATCTATCTTTCTGCAATGTCAATAGGAACAAAAATTAGTATTAATCAAATTAATTACAAGTTTCCAGTAATCAAAATATTAAAATTTAACTCACCATTATTCTTGCATCTCTTTGGTAAAGCTTTGTTATACTAATTTTTTTGTCAGCTGGGACCAAAGAGTTGTAAAAAATCTACTCTTCTGTGGAGCAATCGAATACCAGCAAGGTCCAGTGAAATCCCGGCTCGTCGGCACTATGTTTGTGATTGATCGGGAAGAACATGTACTGCACGTCAGCTGTCCAGTTTTTCAACAGCTTCTGCTTGATGAAATACCTTCCAGATCTTCAATTTTATTTACACACACCGTGCTGCGGACAAGAAAAAAAATTTAAATCAAATACAAAATGAATTAAAAATATAACAAAAAATTATAAACTGCGACCTTAGTCGCACTATATTATTTAGTCGCAGTATATGAGTTAGTAGCAGTACATTTTAATTATAAACTGCGACCTTGGTCGCAGCTCCGACCTTGGTCGCAGGTCGCAGCTGTTACATTTTGTCGCAGTACCTGAGTTAGTAGCAATACATTTTAATTATAAACTGCGACCTTGGTCGCAGCTCCGACCTTGGTCGCAGGTCGCAGCTGTTACATTTGTCGCAGTACCTGAGTTAGTAGCAATACATTTTAATTATAAATTGCGACCTTAGTCGCAGTACATGTGTTAGTAGCAGTACATTTTAATTATTCACTGCGACCTTAGTCGCAGTACATGATTTATGCCTACACAGAGATAGAGAATATTAGTAATCTGTTCCAGAGTTGATATTACATTAAACCGTAAAGGAGAAAGTAGATTTTTACCCAAGCTTCGCTTCGGAAGAATATGCTTTTTAATCCTTCTCTTTTCTCAAGATGCTGTATGTAGAAAGAATTACATTTGCATCTAAGTCTCTACTGAACATCAGGTCCTCAATGTCATTCCTTGAAATGATGATTGCATTATTGGTATCCTGATACGCAGTAGAACTGCAAGATATTCAAAACAAAGTTAGTAATTTAATTGTTCTTATATAAAGGTATAACAGAAATTTTTTGATATGAATTAACTTACTCAGAGTAGGACTTGTCGAAGAAATGTTTTATAAGAGCTTGTTGATGGGGCTGCAGAATTCTGTATGATGTGGTTTCGGTCAATTCTCTCGATTTTGGCTCAGTGGAGGAAATCTCTTTGTCACCGAAACCAGCGGTAGAACTCGCAGCCACAGGCTGTGGAAGAGGATTTTCATTTTTTTTCTTCTTCTGTTTTGGATAAACAAAGTCGGAGTCATCGCGATCTCTTTCAGCGCGCTTGCGTTCTTTGACTCCCCTTTCTATTGTTCCTTTAGAGGTTTCTAAAACAGCTTCTTTTGAGGATTGCTTCTTCTGAGGCGGAGTATGTTCTTGATTTCTTCTTCAGAAGCTCTATCTCTTTGGATTTCTTGAGTCATTTGACTTATATTCAGAGAAAAAACTTGGCACATCTTCTCCAGTAATATTTAAATAGACTCAGAACCCATGATTTTATCCTCTTCTAGTTTTTTCTTCTTCTCCTCTTCAGCCTGCTTCTCCATCTGCTCCTTCATTCTTTTGTTCACCATCTGCGCCTTCCTCCTCTTCTTCTCATTCTCTTTCTCTTCCCTCCTCCTCCTCTCCTGCCCCTCCTCTTCCCTCCTCTCTTCTCCTTCTCCTGCTCCTCCTTTTCCCTCCTCTTCTTCTCCTTCTCCTCTTCTTCCCTCATTCTCCTTTCATCTCCTCCTCTTCCCTTCTTCTATTCTCCTTCTCCTTCTCCTCCACTTCTCTCCTCCTGTTCTCCTTTTCCTTCTCTTCTTCCCTCTTCTTCTCCTTCTTTTTCTCTCTTCCTCTTCCCTCTTCCTCCTTTCATTCTCCTCCTCTTCCCTTCTTCTATTCTCCTTCTCCTTCTCCTCCACTTCTCTCCTCCTGTTCTCCTTTTTCCTTCTCTTCTTCCCTCTTCTTCTCCTTCTCTTTCTCTTTCTCTTCCTCTTCCCTCTTCCTCCTTTTATTCTCCTCCTCTTCCCTTCTTCTATTCTCCTTCTCCTCCACTTCTCTCCTCCTGTTCTCCTTTTCCTTCTCTTCTTCCCTCTTTCTTCTCCTTCTTCTTCTTCGCAGCACGGCTGCTCTCAGCAGCTCTTCTTCTTCCTCTTCTCTTAACCTTTAATTTCTCTGCTGCCTTTTTTGTTTTTTTCTTCTCTCTTTTTTCTTTTTCTCTCCTTTATAATTTTAATTCAGCCTTGAGTTTTTTCTCAATCTCCATATTTTCAATCTTTTTTTCAAGCTGAGAAACATAATCTCTCAAGTGCTGATTTTCAGACCTCAATTGTTTTATTTCTTTTGCTTGAACATCCGGTGGAGGTGGCAAATAACCTTAAAAAATTGGTTCTTGCTCACTCGTTTCAGCCGGTTCTGGCTCCTTTTCAGCCGGGATGTCAGCCTCATTACATGTATGGCCTCCTTCATCTCCTTCACTTTCACCTTCTTCTTCTTCTTCTTCTTCTTCTTCTTCATCTTCACCTTTCATCTTCTGCTACTTCTTCTTCCTCATCCTCTTCCCCTTCAACAGGAAGGCCAACCATATTTTTTTTTCAGCATTAGAGATTTGGCCATTCGACTCAAAATCTGAAAATAAACATAAAAAGGTAAGCTAAAAATAAACAATGAAATAATGATACTGCGACCATGGTCGCAGTTTATTTATGAAATATTTTGGATAAGAATGCGACCATGGTCGCAGTATTTTTGTCGTGCACAAATTTATCTGCCAAGACATGCAGCTCAACACTGCGACCATGGTCGCAATTCTGTTGAAAAGGGTATTTTCAAGAGAATGCGACCATGGTCGCACATTATTTGTCAGGCAGAAAACGAACTGCGAAAGGTGCAGCTCAATACTGCGACTATGGTCGCATTTTATTTGTACTACACATAAAAGAAGTTTAACTTACATATTGCTGTCAATCTTTTTTAGATCAACTTCAAGTAGAGATCTGCTAATTTTTGGAGGTCCCATCTTACTGCGCGTGGGGTTTTTTCCTCCAAACCAGACCTCTGCTCAAAAATAGGTGCCATCTCACACAGCCAATACTGCAAAAATGAAAAATTAAATTAGTTTCCACAAATTTTCTCAATTTATAGGTAAATTTCATACAATGTTGGCCAAATTTGAGATTTCTACTTACAATAATTTGCACGGAGCATCCTTGCAGCTCGTACGTGGTTTGCCTGAAGATGTCCATTGAGTCAATCAGGAATTGCCAAACAGCTTTTGCCCAGCATATTATCCTCTGCATATTGGCAATCTGTTCCACAATATACCACGGCACCGGTGCATTTACTGTCAGAGAAGAAAGCGTGGCCGACATGTACAGGATGACTAATGTGGTAAAGTCTTGAGCTGCAAGTCTATTTATGTCTCTTATAATTTCATTTATAGACAATTGCTGCTCAGATTGTTCATCCGGGTGTCACATCTAATATATCTCTCTTCCTTCTATTGACAAGAAGATCATCCAAAGCATCTTCAATAGATACTTGTTTGTGATCTTTCTTTATATTGGGGAAAAATGTTTTATAACCCCTCTATCTTTCATCGTACATGTCTTATTCATCACAAAATCTGCCCCATTGACAGGTAGACCAAAAGTTATGGCAACTCCTCCACTGTTAACTCAATCTCTCTTTTGCCCCCAATTGTAAAGGTCTTTGTATTCCTGTCATACTTGTCTAAAATACGTAGTACGGCAACGTTTGATTTTAGAGCCTTTTCAGCACCAAATTCTTCATTGTAGAACGCCATGAAGATTGGGCCAATGGGTATTCTTCATCGCCTCTACGAAATCACCTGTATGTACTTCTTAAATTTCTTCATTAACTGGCACATTGGTTTTATGCTTGATCTCAGAGGACGAACCTGTATCTGTTGTTTACCTACGTAGGAAGAAAAATTAAACACTTTAGACCAATGATTTTAAAATTATAAGAGAATAAAAATATTTGTTTTTATTGTTTTTAATAAACTGCGACCTCGGTCGCAGTCATGCATTTGCAAAAAAAACAACTAGAACCAGAACTACACCTGCACCAAGGTCGCATAAGACTACAGTTCAAAACAGAACAAACTGCGACACAAGTTTGATAAAACATATTATTTAAATATAAACTGCGACCTTGGTGAGACTTGAGACTACAACTCTTATTTAAACAACTGCGACCCCATGTCGTCAGTATGTAAAAAAAAAAAGTAAGTTTCAGTATACTGTACTGCGACCTACGTCGCATTCGTCTACAAGGAAAGGTAAAAAAAAAAATTCCAAAGTCGCACAGATCTGAATTGCGACACAGTAAAAATAGAAGTAAATAATAAAATTTTCAAAAAATAGGACCTTTATCGTCTCAAGTTTGAAAATTTCTTTCTTAATTGCGACCATGGTTCCAATATTTAAAAAAAATTAAAAAAAACGTGCGACTTCAGAAGAAATCTTGAAAAAATTTAAAACTATTAAAATACACAAACCCTAAAGTTTTTTGAAAATATCATTTTTGTAGTACCTTTTTCGACGGATGATTTCTTAGGCGCCATCAGTTACAAAATATTTTTTAAAAAACGGATCAAATTTTAGAAGGAAAAGAACTAATTGGATCAGAACCCGCCGGTTTGAAGTTTTTAGAGCTGTAAATTTTTTTTGGAAGACAATTTTTTTACAATAAGGTAAAAGGTTGTGAGGGAGGGTATTTTCGGAAAATACAATGTTGAGGTGACTTGCATTTAATTGGGCGGGATTTTATAGGATTTTGTCTGTCAAATTTTTTTTACAGATGTGGGGCGGTGATGTTGCCACGCCCGCAGGCTGAGAAAACTCTCTCAGCCTGCAGGCTGAGGTACAGTAAGCCCTATATATATATATATAGGCCACACATCGGGTCGCAAGAGTTGTGGGCGCAAAAAAAATCAAAAAATCCCGCCTAAATAATCGTGAAACAAATTGACAAAAATACCCCTTTTATATGATGACGGCGACTTCTAGCATTGAAAAGTAAAAAATATTTCATGGTCGCATACTTAATACAGAATAAAGAATACCGGAGGAAACATGCTATCGTATAGCAAGCGACCTCCTTCAGTACTGCTCTGGACCGACCAAAGTCGCAAACTTTCTTTCTCATTACGATGGTGATGACGAGGATTAGAAGTTTAAAAATTGTATTTTGTTTTTTTTTAAATATATATAAATCTGTTTTCTAAGTTAATTGTGTGAATTACATTTTTTTACTACATGTCTTGGTTTGAAATGCTGTACAATTGTTACAAAACCTTCATTTTAAATATTTTTCGCTAAACGAATATACTGCGACCATGGACGCAGTTAATAATTATATTACTTCACCCTTATAAATTTTTAAAATGAAAAGGTTGGGACATTGGTTTGCAGTTGCTGGACGCAGACTTAATAAATACACTGCGACCTTGGTCCGCAGTTGCTGGACTTTAGTCTTAATCAACAACAACACTGCTACCTTGGTCGCAGTTTCTGACTGTAGTCTTAATAAAATAAACTGCGACCTTGATCGCAGTTGTTGGTGTTTAGTCTTAATAAAATACACAGCGACCTTGGTTGCAGTTGCTGGTCTTTGTACTTTTAATCAACAACATCACTGTGACGTTGGTCGCAGTTGGTGGTCTTTATAAATAATCACAACAACACTGCGACATTGGTCGCAGTTGATGGCCCGCAGTCTTAAAAAATAATCTGCAATCTTGGTCGCTATTGCTGGTCTTTAGTCTTAATCAACAACAACACTGCGACGAGGTGACACGTCACCGCAGCAGTTGCTTAGTCGCAGTCTTTGGTCACAGTGTCGACTCTGGTCGCAGTAGTTACTGTTTGCAATGTATCTTATGCGACCTTGGTCGCAGTGTCATCTATGGGTCATAGTTTGTTTTGTTTGCAATACATGGCTGCGACCAAGTTCGTAGTTTATTAAAAAAACAAATTATGCTTTTTATTTATGTCCAGGCATTTATCTCCAGGCATGTGAAAATGATACAAAACGATCTCTTATACAATAAGATTGAGTGTTACAATAGCAGTACAAAGAAGACTAAACATCAAAAGATCCCTTGTTGACTAAGAGTAGTGGTGTTATTGAGGTCTTTTATTTATGTCCAACATTTATATCTCCAGGCATGTGAAAATGATACAAAACGCTCTCTGTTATACAATAAGATTGAGTGTTACAATATAGCAGTACAAGAAGACTAAACATCAAAATAGCCAAGAAGACTAAACATCAAAAGAGCCCTTGTTGACTAAGAGCAATCTTCTTCTTGAGGTCTGGTGGCAGCAGAATCCTCCGATTCCAACTGACCCTCCAAAGTGCCGGGATACGATCTTTCGTTGATGAACATCTCTTCACCAGAAGGTTATCCAGTGAGCATGGAGTTTTCCTCGATGTCACTTCTGGGGTAAGAGAGGGAGAGTGAGACCTTACAAGGTATGCTACCCACCACTATATCCACCACATTCCCCCGCCGCCATACCCACTCTGACCATCCGTTATCAGCAAGCTTGACTGGTGCATCAAGTCAGAGCAGATCTCGGTGAGGCTTAAGTCCTCGTCAGGGATCATGACTTCTTCCCTGTGAACGACGAGGACCATGACTTCTTCCCTTGTGGACGATGAGGTCTATGACTTCTTCCCTTGTGGACGAACATCGATCAAGTTTCGTCCATAGGGTCATCTTCATCCATGGAGGCAGGCCCCTGTTAGAGACTCTGAAGAAGGCGGAAATTCTCAGAGCAATTGCTCTCGAAAGAAAACAAGTCTAATTATGGGCTGTTAAAGGGAGAGGGTTGAGCCCTATTTATAGGCAGCCCATATAACCATAATAATGGTTCATTAATCAGAATCGTCGGCATTAATGGTCTCCAACCGCCAGCAGCCGGTTTGGCATTAAAAAGACATTAACGCCTAAACCCAATGAAGAGCCGACGCGTGGACAACCGCTTCGGGAAACAACGAATGGTGCGGGTTCGTCAACGT
>JAVJIF010014137.1:0-126735 GCA_038442645.1 Agave tequilana | reverse complement strand
ATAGTTTCATGTAAAGAGTTATGAACAAGTCAAAACAAGTAGGGAGTACTTTTATATACTCCCCTATATGCCAGACTATATACTTGAGTTGAACATAATAGATGCTCAGAGGAACGTGATGGCCATACCTTTCCCGCCCCTGAGCAATTTGTACATCGCTTAGTTGATGGAGCGCACAAAGGACGGTCACAACTGCCAGTTATAGAGACTGGCTCTGTACTCACTAACACACCACTAGCGGAGCATCGAGCACAGGCCAGATAACCTGTGGGTTCATAAGAATCAGGGCAGGCAGTTATAGTTCAAATTATCGAGATGGAGAATTTCTTAGGACCAGATAAACTCACACCTGTACCATTGCAGTACTTGCATCTCTTCTTTTCTTGTTGCTCAACATTGTTGGCCTCAACCAACATGAGGGCCGATATCACACCCACTGCTCCACCCGAAAAGGAGGCCACTATTGGATCTACCTGACTGAATTACAATATAGTAGAAATTCAGCACAATAGAAGTTTTGTATGAAATTTACAATTAAGGTATTTCTATTGTAGGTAACCTTAATTGCAGTGGCAAATGCATGTTTCGTATAAAATCTTCGTAAGAAGTACCACCCAACCCTAACTTCAGCTCCAGCTGCAGCAGAAATAATTTGAAGCTTACATCATCAGACAAATAGATACGGAAACTCTGATAAGTACATAATAAAGCATAGGAGCTGTAAAGATACCAGTGCGTTAAGTGTGTTGCATAACATAAATAGAAAATTCGTGAAAATTTAAAACAAAAAGTTAAACTCATAAAATTTAAAAACTAATATTAGGAGCAAACTCAAATAAAACGTGAAATGGATCATTTGAGGAGAAGGATTTTGATGAAGTCTATGTTGATGAAAAATGTGGATAATGGTAGTAATGAAACAAGTTACATTAAAATTGTGTCTTCATCTTCAATAAACTAAACAATTGGAGTTCTAGAGTTAAACTAAACATACATACAAACCTCCTGGGCATTGCAAAACTGTTCCTGCTCATATATTTGTTTCTAAGAATGAGCACAAAGAGAGTAATGGAAGTAATTTAGCTTAGCCAAATGTAGGCATTCATAAAGTCAGAAAAATAGATTAAAACTAAAGGTAAATGGATGAAATAGAGATGAAATCTGGAAAATGATTTTGAAAAGATGATTACTTATTCAATAGTTTGTGCTTGCTAAACTTCGGTTATGATTGTTGTGATATTGACATAACAAGAGAGAAACACCGAGAGGCTCAGCAGCGGAAGCGTGAAAGCAATTTATCACTAGCAAGCAATAAGACTAATCACCACAAACACACAAGAACACCAGATTTAAGGTGGTTCGGCCAACTGTACCTACATCCATGGGGAGAGGGAGAAACTTTATTGAAAATAGAGAAGAAATTACAAGGGTTAAAATAATCTCTCACAATTCTTAATGGTGAAAAACTTGATTTGTTCTTAACTTGCCTTCAAGCCCCCCCAAGGGTTTTTATAGACTCTTAAGATCATCCTAGTCCTTCATAAACTCCAACAATACAAACAATACCGCCTCAGAAAAAAAACTCGAATTAAACTCAGAACCCGAAAAGAAACTGCCAGAATACCTATTAGTCGACTAATCTGTCTAATTAGTCGACTAATCCTGCTCATTAGTCAACTGTATAGTCAACTACTGAGATGCACTTTACTCTGTTGCGTCCCAGTTGGCTAATCTGCATGCTATTAGTCGGCTTGTCCTTAGTGCAATCGATTAGTAGTTGACTACCCTATGCACAAACCGTGTGATGTTTGATCTTTGATCTCTGAAGCTTTTATCTCTTCCACCTTAAACCTGACTTCTTCAATGAATTTGAGGCACTCAATTACTAACAATCTCCACCTTGACTCACACTCATTGAGCCTCCATGTAGAAATTGGCCTCCACATCATTCACCGAGCTCCCGTACTTTCTCCCCCCTTTTGTGACTTCACATGGCTCCCTCCTAAGAACTCATTCTTCACTTTACCTTTGAGAACCTGAATTAAGTTCAGAGATGCTCTGAACTTTTCCACCGGGATGATCTTTGTCATCATATCTGTCAGATTCCTTTTAGTACTGATCTTCACCAAGTCGACCACCTTGTCATCTATATGACCCATTTGACGTATCTTGTGATAACTCACACAATGTGCTTTGTCCGCTTATGATAAACGTGTTCCTTAGCAAGATGAAAGCACTTCAACTGTCGCAGTGAACCTGAACTGAATCTTGCATGATGTCAAAAATCTCGACTCATCCTCTCAACCACAAGACTTTCTTAGAGCCTCAACTACAATCATGTATTATGTCTCTATTGTCGAAAGAGTCGTTGTGTCTTACAATTCTGCCTTCCAACTAATGACGCACTCAGCTATCGTGAATACATAGTCCGTCGTAAAAATCTTCACTGATCAAGATCTCCTACATAATCTGTATCAATATAGCTTTGTAATGCCCTAGACTTCTCCATTTTCAATCTCTAAAATGCCAAGCCTAATATCACAATCCCTCGTAGATATCGTAGCACCCACTTCAACTGCTTTCTAATATTGTTTGCCTGGATTCGCCTTGTGCAGACCATAATATACATGAGTTATCCCACCGCACTAGCATATAGTACTCGAGACATCTCTTCCTCCCTTTTCAGTGGTTGTGTACACTGTTTGGAGAAAAGCTTGAAGTAACATACCAAGTAGTAGTGACCGATCTTGCTTCTACCATCTACATGTTGGAATCGTTCCTGCACATTTAATAACTAAAGTCTGCCTGAACCTCTGTCTCGAGTGATCTCTATACTTAAGATCTTCTTGACTTCTCCTAAATCCTTCATGTTGAATTCTTTCTTCAGTTGAGGTTAAGCCTCCGAATATGTGCCTTATTCTTTGTAGCAATAAGCATTATATGGTTCAAAAGTCGTAGTCTCGGCCACCGATTCAGCGGGCATTGAGACGGGTCGGTCGCAACGTCTCAGATCGGTTTCAGATGATACGCGCAAAACGCTACATAGAAAGCTCAAAAAAATCTGAAAAAATCATGATAAATCTTTAAAAAAAAAAAATGTAAACATCAATGTTCATGTCACATGTCCAAACATATCACTTAGCACACTAAACAATAAACGAAAGCATAAATACACTTGTCGTCGGTGAAAACATATCAAAATACATGCATCTAGTAATACCACCATGTACTTGTTTCCCACAATAATTACACTTCACAAGTTTTCTACTTCCACCAATGGGCTACCATGTTTCCATCCAATATCGCGCTCCTTCTTCGGAGCCATTTTGAAATTTAAAAAATGATGTGTTAATTTAAATTAACTAGGTCATATCTACTTAAATTAAATTTACTTTATTATATTTACTAAATTAATTAAAATTACTAAATTAGCTAACTTAACTAGATCACATCTATTTAAAATAAATTAACTTTATATTTATTACTAAATTAATTTAAATTACTAAGTTAACTACTATAATTACTAAATTAACTTAATTGACTACTAGAGAGAAGGGGAGACAGAGATTAGAGAGAGAAAGAAACTGAGGGGGGAGAGAGAGTAAGAAAGAGACGGAGAGGGAGAAAAAGAAAGCTAGAGAGAGGGAAAGAGCGATATATAGAGGGATAGATTGAAAAGAGGGAGAGAGAGATCGAAAAGAGAAAGGGACACAGGGAGGGAAAGATCAGAGAGGGAGAGACTGGAAAGAGAGCGGGAGTGAGAAAGAGAGAAGAGATTGGAAAGAGAAATACCTGAAGCCAAGATCGACGGCTGCGACGAGTCGGCGAAGCAAAAGAGGAAGAGATCTCGCCGGTGAAGCAAGAGGTGAACGACGACAGGGGCTCATAGGCGAGGTGAAGGAAGGGAAAAGATGAGACTTGGATCTTTTTTTTTCCCCTTTTATCTTGTTGAGATCACGAGTTCTAGTAGTGATCGACTCGGGGCCGAGTCAGCCGAGTCGTATCGGGACTCAACCGATTCGACCGAGTCGAGGGCGAGTCAGCCCCGAGTCGGTCAAAAAAGTGAAGCCAATGTTGACTCGTGTCTCGTGGTATCATCGCGACGTCAGTCAAGTCGTCTCCGACTCGGCCGATACTTCAAACCATGGCATATTTCACATACAAGTATGTCAGATCATCATTACACTGCTTGAAGTAGACACAATTGTCATATTCACATTGAGTGTATCTAGCCTTGATCATAAAAAAGTCGAAACGTTTATACTACTACTGCCTAGGAGACTGCTTAAGTCCATAAAGAGACTTCTTGAAAGACACACCTTGTTTTCTTGATCTTCCTGAATGTACCCTTCAGGTTTTTTATGTATATATCCTCCTCTCTAACTCACCGTGTAGAAACATTGTTTTGACATCCAATTGCTCTTAACTCTAAATCAAACTGAGCTATTATCGCCAATAATACCCAAATAGATGTATGCTTGATTAAAAGAGAGAAGAGCTCATTATAGTCAATATCCTCCCTCAAACATATCTCTTGACAACTAACCTTACCTTATACTGCTCATTGTCCTTCTTGCGAAAAGACTCATTTGTAATATGTTGCCTTGGGTTCCTTTGGAAGGTCTACCAACTCTCATGTTTGATTTCTATCCAAAGATTTCATCTCATGTTTCATGCCTGTAATCCACTTGTCACTATCATTTGCCTCGATTGCCTCTATGTAACTGTTAGGATATCCTATTTTTGTTGCTTATATGAATGAGACGTGATCATCTTCCCAGCCATGTTGTGGCCAAAACTCTCAATTTGACCGCCTTAACGGTCTAGGTTACTGCTGCTGAGTAGCCTCCTGCTCATCTCCATCTAAATCTGAGGTGTCATCATCTGACCCGTCAGTCTTGTTAGGGCCATCTAAAAATTCAACCTCCTCTGCACAAAAATCTGTTGACCTATCTAGAGCTCACCTTACGTCTTATATGTCTGACTTTTCTTGCAATATTGAATCTTCATCAAAAATCACATCTATGCTAGTAAGGGCACTCCTTGTCTCAAGATCTCAAAGTCTGAAACCATGACTCTTTTGGTGAATCCGATGAAAATGTATATCTTGAACTTGGACTTTAATTTTTTGTTCCTCCTTTGACTATCAACCAACATATACGCCGAGCAATCGAAAATCTGTAAGGTTGAATAATCCACTCTCGCCATATTTCCTCTGGGATCTGAAAATTAACAGCTGTAAATGGTGACCTATTAACTAGATAGCATGCATGCACACCCCTTCTACCCAAAATCTTCCTGACATGTCAGTCTGTAACCTCATACTCTGCGGGCACGCTCTGTAAGTGTCTGATTCATGCGCTCTGCTACTACATTCTGTAACCTCGAACTTCTTAGCCGACTTTTCGGCTATCTCAGCTTGTTCGACCCAATTCTTTTCAAGTATGGGCTTTGACACCCCCATGCGAACTTCTACTTGATCCAAGAAGTTGTGTCTGCATGTCTGTAAGAGCATGGGTAAAGGCATCCCTGCTGGGCACATCAGAGATAGATTTCTGAACCGCTCAATGTATTCACGGACAGATTCGCCTTTCTTCTGCCGGTAGAAAGGAGCTTGTCCATGGTCACTTCGGTGTCATCCTCATAGAAGCGAGAGAGAAACCGAGTTTCCAGGTCGATCCAGGAATTGATAGAGCCTGGGGGGAGACTGCGAAACCAGTCAAATGCCACCCCTTTCAAGGTGCGATGAAGAACAACCTAGCCATGATGGGTCGTTGCTTAGAACATTACCGGTCTGGGACCGGAAATAGTAGATGTGCTGATTGGGCGAGCTCTTACCATCATATGCATGCAACGTTGGTGGTTTGAACTTTGGCGGATACGACACCGAATCCCATTCCAGTGGGTAAGGACGGACTACCTACCCCACACTTTCTTCAATTCATCCTTCTGAGCCAGGGATGAAATTTGAGCTTGAAGGCCTTTAAGGACTTCGGCATCCAGGGAAGAGCCTCCCTTAGATCTCTCCGTTTGGGCGGATCATTGCTGAGGTGTCCCTCCTCGTCATGATTGCTCCCGGTATCGTCATCCCGGTTGTTGAGGAGCTAGAGCTAGCATTGTATGGATTTGTCCAGGGCCTCTTGCTGAGTTCTAGAGGTCTGCTCCTGAGCTTCCAAACGCCGACGAAGGTCGTCATTGGCGTTCTCATATGACCGATGCGATGCTTTGTCCGTCCGTATAGAACTGACTGTTGCTGAAGAGGCATACCCGCTGTCTCCATCTTCTCCATCAGATGATTGGTTGATCGTCTGGGCTGTGGCGAGATCAGGGTCTTTGAGGAAGAAGGCTGCTCATAGTAGTATAGGTATTGCCACCCTAGACCTGGTGTTTCGGAAAACACCTTCTTCACGCACTAAGACTTCACCTAAAGCCTGGGCAGTAGTCTGGATCTGGGGAGCCGAAAGGGGTGTTGTCAGAGGCTTGACTTCTTCCGCGCGGCTCTCGCCCCCTTCCGGTCATGTTGACGGATGCAGAGGCTGGATCCGGTGGCCCGTTCCTTTTGGGATGCCTCATCGGGACGCGCGCAGACAGTCGATTAAAGACTGATCGCCGGTATGGAGAAGTGGCGAGGGTCGGTCGTAACCGACACTGCATAGAATGGACCATCACCAACTGGCAGTCACATCGTCGAAGACAGAGGAAGTAGTCTGGAAATGCTTCAATCTCCGCTTGTCCGCCAAGAATTCTCGCAGGTCGGCCCTGTAGGGGCCTGAACAATCTGGTATATGGGACAACGCATCGTTCCCCTTATTCCTGCGGAAAGGATCAGCACCGCTTAGTGCTCTGGTTCTAGCCCTCGCGGCTGTAAACCCGATGAGTACGCCGAGGTACAATAGCCTTGCTTGTGAAGACAGGGCTAGCAGTAGGCATTGTGCTGCTCTAGGCGACGGTATGATCGCCGTCTTGACTTTATGGTTGGCAGCATTGTTGGCGCAGGCGGGCATCTTGCCTTTTTCTTCATAAGAGAGGCGCGGATTTGGCGTGGCTACCGCCTGAAGCTTCAGCAGGGGACACCTCTGTTTGGGCCTCCATATCCGTTTTGGCAGAGGATGCATAGGTTCGCAAGGAACCTGAATAGCCACAAGCGGGGCTGTGGGGTGTTGGCAAAATTCTGCCTCTGTTTTCTGATTTGAAACCTTGGTCATGAAGACCTTCCGGTGCTTCCGTGCTCGAAGCATTAGGCCACCCCCAGAGAGGACTTCTTCAAATCTTCTTTGATCGATCTGGATAAACCAGGTTCTCAAAAGTGCAGGATCTGGGCTGCGGACCTGTTTCCTTGTTGCGCCAGAGAACTGCGGCAGGTTTGCAGAGAACCTTTTCCGTCTCCGTAGAGATTTTGCTTGAAGATTCAGCCAGAGAAGATCTGGCTGCACCGGCTTTTTGAATTCAGAGATAGACCCGAAGGTCTGTTCGTCGCATTGCGACACTTGATTCTCAGCAGAGAGAATACGTTCCCCAGCGGAGTCGCCACCTTGTTTTCCATTAATTTTGCAAAAAGGGAAAACTTACAAATAAAAGTTTGAGGAGCTAAATTACAAGTATTCTCAAAAGATTACAAGTAGATCTCCTCAGAGTTTCTGGGAAAATGTGCCGATAGGAGTCTGGTCAGCGCGCGACCACTTTGTCCCTTTGACGATGCGAGCGATGAGATTCCCTTCTCGCCTGGTTCCGGGAATCAGAGAATAGAGGATTGGTAGAACCCTCTTGCTACTTCTCAAAACCGCCTTCTGTGAGGAATTCCTTCTCGCCTGGTTCCGGAGATTCCTTGAGGAAAAGAGGTTGCTAGGGTATCACCACCCTGAAAAGAGAAGTATTTCTCTTGAAAGGTCACTGAATTAGAGAACGCACGGTGCGTTATGAAGAAGTCCGATTCTCCTGATCAGCAGAGGATTGATTTGGGAGCAGAAGCCCACTTTGATTGATCGCCGATCTCTGGAAGCCCCCTTTCTCCCCTTGTGCCCCTGGCGGGCTATTTATAGGGAGAGCAAGGGTATAATCGTCCCCTTGAAGATATGGAAACAGATTGAACCGAATCTGTTTGAATCTGGAAAGTAGCCTTGCTGCGAGGCTAGGATAGCTTCTGCGGAGCTAGAAAATAGGCAAGTCGGTCGATCTTTCTGATTTGTTTTGATCCTTTCCATATCGTTGGAGGATTTTCTCTGATCCTCTTACTCGTTTCAAGAGAGTCAAGAGATTGCGGCAATCACCTGCCTATTTGAATCCTGATTGGATTTGATTAGCTTAGATCTAATCTCATCAGGAGATTTGATTGGTCAAAGGCTGACCACAGCAGGCTGATGGCGGAGCTGCCCGCTTTGAAGCTCATAGCGGAGCTAGAGGCAATTCCTGGCGAAGTCCGAAAAGAGGCTTTTCGGCGAAGCTGTCAGTTAGCTTCCTGGCGATGCTCTGGATGATGTTAGCCTCTCACACGAGGCTATCTCCTTGGGCTAATGTAATGCTAAATGCTAGCATTTTAGACCTGCTGAGGTCTGTTTAGAAACAATCCGGGTTCACTGTTCTGCTTGCTGGATCAGTGGAGTCCAAACCGCTTCCTTGTCCCTTGGAGGTGGGTAAAAACTGGTCTTCAGCTCGTCTGTCACTTGTCTTTTTGTAAATGTCAACAAGTTTAGACATCGTTCGGACCAATGAGAATCTTGTCTTTTTTAAGTGTCAACACCAATGACTACATTACAAGTTCTTATTTCATGCTTGCTTTATTATAGCTTTGATGGACTAATGAATCTTGTATGTTTCTTAGCATCGTTAAAAGTGACTATCCTTGTTCCACTAATGAAGATCTATTTAGGGAGCCAATGATTCAAGGAGGTAACTAGCCTAGATGAGAAACGCCTTCGATATGGGACAACACAAGGACTTGATAAAGCAAGACATACCATTGCCGATGATTCAATATGAGGCATGCATCACCCAACGAGAGTAGTAAGTTAGTAAGTTATAATGTTAGTTAGTCATGATTTCTCTTCATATTATTCTTAAAAATCTTTCTTAAAAATCTCTCTTCTAAAGACTTCTTCTTTTCAAACCTCTCTGTTTTCCTTCATCTTTATTCTCGTTTCTTCTTTTCTCTTACACAACACCAAAAGATTTTTCACTCATCTTCCACATCATTTTATTTTTCATTTCTTAAAACAAAGAAGAACCTTCATTTTTCTTCACAAAGATTTTAATACAAACCTTGAACGCTTCTATCGCTAACCCCCTCCTGCGATACGACCCGTCCTAAGTTATGCTACGAACGGTGATTTGGAAGGAGTAAGTAAACCTGCATAAACATTCGAAGTTCTTGATCATCAGTACACAGCAACCAACGGTTTACTCTAAACCTCTTTTCATTACTACTAATCCTTCCGAACATATTCTTTTAGTGATTAAAAGTTTGTCATTTTACCTTCAATAAAATCCCCATAAAATATCTAAAAATCTGCAAAAATAAGTTTATTAAAATACTTTGATATACAAACATGTTTGAGTAAAAATCAAAACATGTTACAAACTTCTTAAACTATTTTTGTAACTTAGAAAATTTGGCTTAAAACAAAATCCGTATTTTCAAAATAGATTTTTCCAAAACTTCTTCAAATACAAAACAAGATATTTTAAACACTTTTAAAGTATAGAGTGTATGGATATGATCCACTGCACATATACGATGAGATATCCATGTTTTTGACAATAAGCACTAACTGGTTTAGGTTAAAACATATGTATATATGAAACTCCAAAAATCAAAACGGTATTTTTCTAAAATGAAAAATGAAAACTCTATGATGAAACACATATAAATTTTGTGTGTGAGTGTATATGGTACTTGAGCAATTTATCAACTAATCTATCCTTTACATTTTATCTAAAAACAAAATCTTAACAAAATAAATCTAGACACAAGTGTTCTATCGAAGGTCTTTACTTGAAGTCTTCTTCTCCTTCTTGACTTGGTCCAAACTTTGGTCCAAAGAGTTAGACTCCTCTTGAGTACTTGATGTGGTCTTGATGCATAAGCTCTTGAATCAACACATGCTAACTCCAAAACTTGATTTGAAATCCTTTGATGAAGATAAACACCTACTAAGATCTTGATCACAAATCTGAGGCTTAGTAAATACAAGATCATTAGTACTATAACTACATGAGTAATCATCATCAAAACTAGAATGATGAGCCTTTGAGCCAACATCCTCTTTCTGTTGTAGTGCACAAAGGTCCTAGGATACGTTCTAGAATACAAGTTACCAAACTGCGATTTTACATATGGTCCTTTTGTTTTGTCCGTAATTCAGAAAGTCCTTCCATTATGGCTATTTCCAAATCTAATATTCTTATCTAATAAAATGACACAGAACACTACTTGAAAAAATTTCTGCAAACTTTTTAATTTCAATTTTTTTTTCTTTTTGCAAATAACACTTCAGAGAGTAATTCTTTAGAAAATTTCTATAAAAAAGGACAACAACATATATGGAATAACAATAATGTCAATATCATTTTGAAATTTTAGTAAAATTAGAGGGGGGATAGATGCTAAACACACTTATAATGGATGGATCACCATTTATAAAAGAAACACCAAAATGCTACGAATACGTTTGTTAAGTATTCTCTAAAGTTTATTCTAACTAATAAAACTCATCAACCCACCAACACTGCAATTAATTTTGAAAACATGACAATAGAATATTGAAGGTACAGCCCTACATTCCATGCATTTGAATTGGTCCTTCACTGTCAAACGAGGGAGCATTGAGAACTTCATTTATTCTCATTTTATTATGAATTTGTAAATAAAGAACGACAATGTCATTTTTATGAAGAGTTGATTATTATTGAGAACAATAGTTTGTATCAAGTGAGAACAATAGAAATTCATTTCTATGAGAACAAAATCACAGCATCTGGACTCTAATTACAGCATAAAACACAGTGACATGCTTGCAACAAAATCAAGAACCAATCAATCGAAAGAAAAGGAAAAACAACAAAAGTAGCTCATATGATTATTTGTTTATGAAATTGACACTTATATTTCATTTTGGCCATTCCAACTCTGCATTTTGAATTCATTTAAGCAGAAAACATATAAGAGATAGTAAATTAGATAAGCATTTCACAACAGACACAACAGTCAGCCATTTTGAGATATCTCTAAAGCCTCTAATTAACCATCTGATATTTATTCAGCAATGATGCAATCTAAATAAACAAAATCCCCACGAAAATCTTGTTGAGAGATCTGATGTGAAAGCCATTTTAACAAACTAATAAGAAACATAAAGAGTTTTCTTCTTTATTAGATTAAAAATCACAATGATCGAGCGAATTAGAAATGGATAAAAAAAGGAAGATTTTTTATCGCTTACCATGGTTGAATTGAATCAACGAGTGAGGAGGCGTGTGTGGATGATTACGGCTCTGATGGTTAATTAGAGATATTTCAAGAAATGGATAAAAAAATTTCTCGTCTCTGTTTCTCGTCCTCTTCTTACTTCTCTCTCTCTCTCATGGCCTCTTCTCCTTCGATTGCCCTCTCCTCTCTTCACGCATTCAGTTCAATCGAGACTTTTGTTGTCATTGATATCTTGAGAGATTTTAGGATCTGGTCATGTGACTCATGTGTTCCTATAATTATGCAGAGATTTTAGGATCTGGTTGATTTCATGAGGGGTTTCTTTCACATGGATCACATGGGTCACGTGTTATCATTGATACCTCTAACAACCTTAGCCTTCGAAGAGGTTCAGAGGTCAGAAAAGTCACACTTAATTCTTCCGAGGGCTATTGAGTTCGGGCAGGAACTGGAGATCCTTCGCCCAAAATCTCATCTCCCAGCTCAAGAGATCATCATCCTCTGTTGGTAGAGATCAAACCCTTTTTCACTACATTATCATTTATCTAATAAAAACCTCATCTTTTTTGTTTATTTTGTTATTACCAATACACTATGAATTACTGAAACAACTAACTTTGAGTTGCTGAACCCATCTCCTTCTACTGTAAATGGAACCCCAGAAAGATTTTTTTTTTTAAACTATATTATCGTTTATCCAATATAAATATCTTATTTTAGTCACAGAATTTCAGCTTGAGATTGTTTTTATGTGAAATCTCAGAGTTCCAGAGGAAATGCTGCTTGTTAGTGTAAATATTGGTATATCTATACAAGCGGAAAACTTCAGTTTTCTCTATTATTACAATGTTAAATAAATTTTTGATGACTGATGAACAAGCTTATGATTTGGTTACGAATGTAGCTCATGCTTCCTTTTCCCACTTCCTTTGTGTTATGTGGTGGCATTAGTTGTTGTTGTTGCAGTTAATTTGAATGACTAAAGTATTGGTATCTGATCAGTTTCAGTTTCAGATGCATGGCCTGTGCAAATCTATCAATTTTTCATGTTGGTTTCTTTCTTAACTGATAGATTTTCAGGACATGCACACACTTGAGATAGCAAGCATTTGAGAAAATTTCAACCAATGATATGCAAGCATGCATCCACGTAATTTTGATCTAGGCTTACAACATTAGTATATAAGGATAATGACTTCAAAACACGGCTAAATATTTATAATGGAGAAAGTTTGAGCAGAATCACAAGCAGCAAAAGTAAAATTCTCCACAAAGCAAATGCAGTAGAATAACATCCAATTCCACACTTACATACATGAAACAGAATTATTTGATTAAAATCTCCCACAATTTTGCCATAGTTCATACTATTTCTTTCAGTAACCTGAGTTACAAATTTGTCTGCTTGTTTCCTGAATACAACATACAAACCCATAACTGTAGCCTCTGTGAGAAGCAAACTTCGCCTATAACACCAAAAGTAACACTTTCACAATGGATACCTTTTTTTCTTGTAAATATAATATAGTTTCACATAATGGATATTTGATCTATATTGCGTAACCTCCTACAGCACTAATCCATAACAAGTAGCTACTGTGGGTTGATGAAATCTGCAATAGCTTTAAACCTAGCAAGAGCACCGCGTCTCTACCCATCCTTGCTTAATCAAATGGATCTATCCGTGGGTCATGTTCACTCGCCATTACCATTCCCGTGCAAAGGCATGTTGGGCACATAACCTGAGGAGAACATAGTTTCATGTAAAGAGTTATGAACAAGTCAAAACAAGAAGTAGGGAGTACTTTATATACTCAACCTATATGCCAGACTATATATTTGAGTTGAACATAATAGATGCTCAGAGGAACGTGATGGGCCATACCTTTCCCGCCCCTGAGCAATTTGTACATCGCTTAGTTGATGGAGCGCACAAAGGACGGTCACAACTGCCAGTTATAGAGACTGGCTCTGTACTCACTAACACACCACTAGCGGAGCATCGAGCACAGGCCAGATAACCTGTGGGTTCATAAGAATCACAAAAAATGATTCACCAGGGCAGGCAGTTATAGTTCAAATTATCGAGATAGAGAATTTCTTAGGACCAGATAAACTCACACCTGTACCATTGCAGTACTTGCATCTCTTCTTTTCTTGTTGCTCAACATTGTTGGCCTCAACCAACATGAGGGCTGATATCAACACCCACTGCTCCACCCGAAAAGGAGGCCACTATTGGATCTACCTGACTGAATTACAATATAGTAGAAATTCAGCACAATAGAAGTTTTGTATGAAATTTACAATTAAGGTATTTCTATTGTAGGTAACCTTAATTGCAGTGGCAAATGCATGTTTCGTATAAAATCTTCGTAAGAAGTACCACCCAACCCTAACTTCAGCTCCAGCTGTAGCAGAAATAATTCGAAGCTTACATCATCAGACAAATAAGTACGGAAACTCTGATAAGTACATAAATAAAGCATAGGAGCTGTAAAGATACCAGTGCGTTAAGTGTGTTGCAGAACATAAATAGAAAATTCGTGAAAATTTAAAACAAAAAGGTTAAACTCATAAAATTTAAAAACTAAATATAAGGAGCAAACTCAAATAAAACGTGAAATGGATCATTTGAGGAGAAGGATTTTGATGAAGTCTATGTTGATGAAGAATGTGGAAAATGGTAGGAATGAAACAAGTTACATTAAAATTGTGTCTTCATCTTCAATAAACTAAACACATGGAGTTCTAGAGTTAAACTACACACACATACAAACCTCCTGGGCATTGCAAAACTGTTCCTGCTCATATATTTGTTTCTAAGAATGAGCACAAAGAGAGTAATGGAAGTAATTTAGCTTAGCCAAATGTAGGCATTCATAAAGTCAGAAAAATAGATTAAAACTAAAGGTAAATGGATGAAATAGAGATGAAATCTGGAAAATGATTTTGAAAAGATGATTACTTATTCAAAAGTTTGTGCTTGCTAAATTGCGGTTATGATTGTTGTGATATTGACATAACAAGAGAGAAACACCGAGAGGCTCAACAGCGGAAGCGTGAAAGCAATCTATCACTAGCAAGTAATAAGATTAATCACCACAAAAAAAAGAACACCAAAGTTAACGTGGTTCGGCCAACTGTACGTACATCCACGGGGAGGAGGGGAGAAACTTTATTGAAAATAGAGAAAAAATTACAAGGGTTACAATAATTTCTCTCACAATTCTTAATGGTGAAAAACTTGATTTGTTCTTAACTTGCCTTTAAAGGCCACCCCAAGGGTTTTTATAGACTCCTAGGATCATCTTAGTCCTTCATAAACTCCAACAATACGAACAACAGCGCCTCAGAAAAAAATAAAACTCGAATTAAACTTAGAACCCGAAAAGAAACTGCTAGAAATTAGTCGACTAATCCTGCTTATTAGTCAAATGTATAGTCGACTACTGAGATGCACTTTACTCTGTTGCGTCCCAGTTGGCTAATCTGCATGCTATTAGTCGACTTGTCCTTAGTGCAATCGATTAGTAGTTGACTACCCTGTGCACAAACCGTGCACATCTCGTGGATGTTTGATCTTTGATCTCTGAAGCTTTTAACTCATCAACCTTAAACCTGACTTCTCCAATGAATTTGAGGCACCCAATTACTAACAATCTCCACCTTGACTCACACTCATTGAGCCTTCATGTAGAAATTGGCCTCCGCATCATTCACCGAGCTTTCTCCCCCCCCCCCCTTTTGTCACTTCACATAGCTCCCTCCCAAGAGCTCATTCTCCACTTTACCTTTGGAGAACCCTTCACCAAGTCGATCACCTTGTCATCTATATGACCCATTGACGTATCTTGTGATAACTCACATCAATGTGCTTTGTCCGCTTATGATAAACGTGTTCCTTAGCAAGATGAATAGCACTTTAACTGTCGCAATGAACCTGAACTGAATCCTGCATGATGCCAAAAGTCTCGACTAATCCTCTCAACTACAAGACTTCCTTAGATGCCTCAACTGCAATCATGTATTCTGTCTCTGTTGTCGAAAGAGTCTTGCAATTCTGCCTTCCAACTAACGACGCACTCAGCTATCGTGAATACATAGCCCGTCGTAGATCTTCACTGATCAAGATCTCCTGCATAATCTGCATCAACATAGCTTTATAATGCCCTAGACTTCTCTGTTTCCAATCTCTAAAATGTCAAGCCTAATCTCGCAATCCCTCGTAGATATCGTAGCACCCACTTCACTGACTTTCTAATATTGTTTGTCTGGATTCGCCTAGTGCAGACCATAATATACATGAGTTATCCCACCGCACTAGCATATAGTACTAGAGACATCTCTTCCTCCCTTTTCGGTGATTGTGAACACTGTTTGGATAATAACTTGAAGTAACATACCAAGGAGTAGTGACCGATCTTGCTTCTATCATGTTGAATCGTTCCTGCACATTTAGTAACCAAAGTCTGCTTGAACCTCTGTCTCGAGTGATCTCCATACCTAAGATCTTCTTGACTTCTCCTAAATCCTTCATGTTGAATTCTTTCTTTAGCTGAGGTTTAAGCTTCTGAATATGTGCCTTATTCTTTGTAGCAATAAGCATTATATGGTTCAAAGTCGCAGTCTCGGCCACCGATTCGGCGGGCATTGAGACGGGTCGGTCGCAGCGTCTCAAATCGGTTTCAGATGATACGCGCAAAAAGCTACATAGAAAGCTCAAAAATTCTGAAAAAATCATGACAAATCTTCAAAAAAAATATAAACATCAATGTTCATGTCACATGTCCAAAACATATCACTTAGCACACTAAACATAAAACGAAAGCATAAACACACGCGTCGTCGGTGAAAACATATCAAAATACATGCATCTAGTGATACCACCATGTACTTATTTTCCACAATAATTACATTTCACAAGTTTTCTACTTTCACCAATGGGGTACCATGTTTCCATCCATATCGCGCTCCTTTGGAGCCATTCTGAAATTTAAAAAATGATGTGTTAAATTTAAATTTAAATTAACTAGATCATATCTACTTAAATTAAATTTACTTTATAATATATTTACTAAATTAATTAAAATTACTAAATTAGCTAACTTAACTAGATCACATCTATTTAAAATAAATTAACTTTATATTTTATTACTAAATTAATTTAAATTACTAAATTAACTACTATAATTACTAAATTAACTTAATTGACTACTAGAGAGAAGGGGGAGACAGAGATTAGAGAGAGAGACTGAGGGAGAGACTGAGGGGGAGAGAGTGAGAAAGAGACAGAGAGGGAGATGGAGACAGCTGGAGAGAGAGGGAAAGAGGGATACAGAAGGATAGAGGGAGAGGGAGAGATCGAAAAGAGAAAGGGACACAAGGGGATAGGGAAAAATCAGAGAGGGAGAGACTGGAAGAGAGAGCGGGAGTGAGAAAGAGAGAGAAAAGATATTCGGAGAGAGAAATACCTGAAGCCAAGGTCGACGGCTGCGACGAGTCAGCGAAGCAAGAGGTGAACGACGACGGGGGCTCATAGGCGAGGCGAAGGAAGAGAGAAAGATGAGGCTTGGATCTTATTTTTTCCCCTTTTATCTCATCGAGATCACGAGTTCACAGTGACCGACTCGGGGCCGAGTCAGCCGAGTCGTATCGGGACTCAACCGATTCGATCGAGTCGAGGGCGAGTCAGCCCCGAGTCGGTCAAAAAAGTGAAGCCAATGTTGACTCGTGTCTCGGTATCGTCGCGACGTCAGTCGAGTCGTCTCCGACTCGGCCGATACTTCAAACCCTGGCATATTATTCACATACAACAAGTATGTCAGATCATCATTACACTGCTTGAAGTAGACACAATTGTCATACTCACATCGAGTGTATCAAGCCTTGATCATAAAAAGTCAAAACGTTTGTACTACTACAAAGGAGACTGCTTCAGTCCATAAAGAGACTTCTTGAGAAGACACACCTTGTTTCTTGATCTTCCTGAATGTACCCTTCAGATTTCTTTATGTATATCTTCCCCTCTAGCTCACCGTGTAGAAACATTGTTTTGACATCCAACTGCTCTTAACTCTAAATCAAGCTGAGCTATTATTGCCAATAATACCCGAATAGATGTATGCTTGATTAAAAGAGAGAAGATCTCATTATAGTCAATACCCTCCCTCTAAGTATAGCTCATTGTCCTTCTTGCGAAAGACTTATCTGTAATCTGTTGCCTTGGAGTCCTTTGGAAGGTCTATCAACTCTCATGTTTGATTTTTATCCAAAGATTTCATCTCCTGTTTCATGCCAGTAATCCACTTGTCACTATCATCTGCCTCGATCGCCTCTATGTAACTGTTAGAATCTCCTGTTTTTGTTGCTTATGTGAATGAGACATGATCATCTTCCCAGCCATATGTTGGTGGCACCAAAACTCAATTTGACCGCCTTAACGGTCTAGGTTACTGCTGAGTAGCCTCCTGCTCGTCTCCATCTAAATCTGAGGTGTCTTCAACTGACCCGTCAGCCTTGTTAGGGCCATCTAAAAATTCAACCTCCTCTGCACAAAAATCTGTTGACCTATCTAGAGCTCCACCTTACGTCTTATCCGTCTGACTTTTCTTGCAATATTGAATCTTCATCAAAATTACATCTATGCTAGTAAGGGCACTCCTTGTCTCGAGATCTCAAAGTCTGAAACCATTGACTCTTTTGGTGAATTCGATGAAAATGCATCTCTTGACTTGGACTTCAATTTGTTCCTCCTTTGACTATCAACCAACGTATATGCCGAGCAATCAAAAATCTGTAAGGTTGAATAATCCACACTCGCCATATTTCCTCTGGGATCTAAAAATCAACAGCTGTAAATGGTGACCTATTAACTAGATAGCATGCATGCACACCCCTTCTACCCAAAATCTTCCTGACATGTCAGTCTGTAACCTCATACTGCGGGCACGCTCTGTAAGTGTCTGATTCATGCGCTCTGCTACTACATTCTGTTCTAATCGCTCTGAAATACTTAGCTGGTTTTCGATGCCTTCACCTGCCAAGTAAGCTTTGAACTTTGCGGAGGCATACTCGCCTCCATTATCGGACCTCAAGAACTTCACCTTTCGCCCCTTCTGATTCTCCACCATAATTTTTCACTCCTTGAGCTTCTGAAATACCTCTGATTTCTGCTTCAAGAAGTACACCCAAACTTTCCTAGAGAAGTCATCTATGAATGTGACATAGTACATTGCACCCCCAATGGATGAAGATCCCCACACATCTGTGTGTATGAGATCTAGCAAGCCTTTGTCTTGTGCTGTAATGTAGACAAGCTACTCTACGCTGTCTACCCATAACGCAAAATTTACATAGGTCGAGTTTATAATATTTGATAATGGTAGAACTCTTTTGTTATATTGGGCTTGAAGACCTCGCTCGCTCATGTGTCCAAGACGCATGTGCCAAAGTCTTCTCTGTTGCTGCTGAAGTATCACCAACAATAACGCTTTCTTTCATCTTGTACAAGTTCGCAGTCTGTTCTCCTTTGAGTGGAGCCCTTGGTAACTTTAATACCTCCATCTGCACCTGAGAACTTGCACCCTTGAGCTTCCAATGCTCCCAACGACAGAAGATTCTTCCTTAGATCTGGAACATGACGCACGTTCGTGAGGGTTCGCACTTGTCCATCAAACATCCTCATACGGATGTTGTCAATGCCAATTGTCTTGCACACGGCGTCGTTCCCCATCAGAACTAAGCCTCCATCGAAAGGCTTGTATGTGCTGAACCAATCTTTTCTTGGACACATGTGGTATGTGCACCCTGAGTCAAGTAACCAAGCATCTGAGTACTTTTCCTTTCCTGATTGAGATGGCTCACACGAATTATCATCTGCTTCTTCAACAACACCGATTTGTTCTGACTTTCCACTGGTATTAGCCCAATCAGTATCCTTATCGCCTTTCTTCTTCAGCATCTCCTTGTGCATGAAATAATTTTTCTTGGTGTGTCCTGATTTCCTACAGTTGTAGCAGGCATCACTGCTAGAAGCGCTTTGGTCCTTTTTGGGTCCCTTACTCCGTGATCTCCCCCTCTACACTTTGACAACCAATCATGAGGCCTCCTCTGTGAAATCTGTCTTTTTCATCAGCTCGTTGTTCTGGAGCATCTGCCTGACATGTTCCAACTCTAAGATCTCATTTTCATACATGATAGTGGTCACCAAGTGATCATAACTTGATGAAAGAAAAGAAAGTAACATAAGAGCTTTATCTTCTTTTTTTAGATTTACCTCCAGCGCCAATAAATCACTCAAGATCATATTGAAAGTATTGAAATGTTATAAAAATAAGCGTATGTTTCTTCATCCGAAGGCTGTATAACTTCTTCTTCATGAAGAGCTTATTTGACGAACTCTTCATCATGTAAAGACTCTCCAGCTTACACTAAGGTTCAGCAATTGTCTGCTCATTCATGACGTTGTAGAGGATCTCATCTGATAGGCATAATATGACCATCGCCTTGGCGTGAAATTCAATGTCAATCCACTCATCATCTTCCATCTTTTGATGGCTTCTTCTCAGCACGAAGAAGGGAATTGTGCATGCCCTCCTTCACGAGCAACGTCGTTACTCGCATCTTCCACAACAATAAGTTGGACTTCCTGTCGAACTTCTCCACCTCGAACTTGGTTGTCGCGGTTATCTTGCTAGACATCACTCTGATATCAATTGTTGTAATATCGACACAACAAGAGAAAAATACGGAGATACTTGGCAATGAAAGCAGGGGAGCGATATGCCACTAGCAAGCAATAAGATTAATCATCACAAACACAAGAATACTTAATTTAAAGTAGTTCGGCCATTGTGTTTGCATCCACGGGGAGGAGGGGAGAAACTTTATTGAAAACATAGAAGAAAATTACAAGAGTTACAAGAATCTCTCTCACAACTCTCAATGGTGGAAAACTTGATTTGTTCTTGACTTGCCTTCAAAAGTCATCCCTCAGGGGTTTTTATAGACTTTTACTTTTAGGATCATGCTAGTCCTTCACAAACTTCCAACAATACGAATAGTACCGCCTCAGAAGAAAAGAAAACTCGAATAGAACTCGAACTGGAATAAGAACCCAAAAAAGAAAAACTGCCAGAACGCCTATTTGTCGACTATTTTGTCTGATTAGTTGACTAATCCTACTCATTAATCGACCGCAACTTACTCTATGTTGTGTCACAATCGACTAATCTGCATGCTATTAGTCGACTTGTCCTTAGTGGAGTCGACTAATCTTACCCTGTGCACAAACCGTGCACATCTCCTCGTACATGTCCGTTCTTTGATCTCTGAAGCGTGTAATTCTTCCACCTTAAACCTGACTTCTTCTCCAATGAATTTGAGCACCCAATACTAACAAATGAATTTGAGGCACCCATACTAACAATGATACGATACCTTCTAATGATCAGAGTGTTTCATACAAGATAATATCAACATGTGCAAAGGTATAACACAACTTGCTGACATACAACATAGCCACAGAATGAACTGAAGGCTCGAAGCTAGCAATTAAGCATAAATGGAATGGGACATAATCAGCTTCAAGATTGCATTCAAGTCAAGACTTAACACAAAGGAAAAAAAAGAAAAGAAACATAAGCTTACAACTGGTGCGAGAAGGCCTCCAAAAATTATTATCCCAGTCACAAGAGAGAACGACGTTAGGTATAGCTGCTTCAAAGTTTTTGGTGTCTGGTTAAGCAATATATACAAAAGGTCAAGAAAAAGTTAAGATATTCAAAGTAAAACATGCAATAATATGAAAAACATAATAAAATTATCAGAATTTCACCATTTTGGGGATGAATGGAATGGTTGACGCCATCTCTGGCATCTCATTTTCCTCGCTGCTCTCGTCAATAAATTCCGCACTCTTTATGCGTTGCTGCACTCGCAATCTCCTGACCTGGAGTTACAGAAAAGTGTGAAAAACAATAACAAAATACATCAATATGTACTCTTCAGTGTAGGTAATATCAACGACTGAACAACTTCTTTTCTCATTTTCTTCTTTTTTTCCTGTTTTTGTTTATTTCATTATTTTTAAAAAAGGAATTGACTCAGGTGTGTTGTGAAGGATTAATCCTCTCCAACACGAGGAAACAAAGATGAAAACAGCATAAATACTACAATTTCATGCCTCACCTCTTCCATTAGAAGGAAGATTTTGTTCCTTCGACTTCTTATATTGTCTTGAATCTCTTGCAGCTGCAGCTGCATAAAATCCTGGACTGTCTCTGGGCCTTCTATAATGCAAAAGCTACCCACCAAGAAATATCAAATGAACACAATTAGTCACAAATCCTCAAGTTGAAATCTCGTCATCTCTATACATTTGTAAGGCAATAATCGAGTATATGTTATATTTCAGTGAAGCTCAGCTTGTAGACCGACTAAAAGATTGAATTTTTCACACACTTTTACAAGATAAACAGGATCCAAATAACTCCAAATCCCCAAAAACAAGATAAGCACAGCTCGTTGAATTTTTCCACAAGAACAAAGCAATTCTACCTAATTTCCAACAATTAACAGCAAAAACATGAACAAAAAACACCCATAATTGATGAAATCGTACCTCGACCCATTCTCTCCAGCTGAGGACTCGTTCCCCGGGGAACAACGGATCGGCAGCAATCGAGTCGAAATCCCTCGCCCTGCTCTGAGAAATCGATGGGGGTTCGATCTGCTGCGATCGCCGGAGATGAGAATTAGGGTTTTGGGCGAATTGGGGGAGGGAATTTGAGGGGAGACGATGGCGGAAGAGGCCATCATCATCATCTTCATCGCCATCGTTAACCCGAAATGGGAACGGAACGGGATTGGGTGATTTTTTTCGTTGTTAATTTAATTTTTCCAAAAAATTTATTAACAAACAAACAGAAAAAGTGTGAGCGGATTGCTGGAATCTGGAGAGAGAATCTCGCTTGCCGCATAAAAGGACAGATATCCTTGTCTTCCAACTCTCTTTGTCCACCGTGTGACCGTCCGTTGAGAATCTTACGGTCCTTAGTAAATCCATCAATGCAGTTGAAAGTGCCGTGCATTTCAATGTCGTTTGAAACTCTACAACATTTTATTGATTGAACACTGCACATAATAGTTGGTTCTCGTAATTGGCTGTAATTCATAATTCATAAGTCGTAATTCGTAAAATCTTTTACCGCTGTAAATGAGTTACATGTATATAAGTTTTACGGTGTTTGATTGGTAATATAAAGTTGTAAGTGAGAAAGTGTATTGTATTTTACAATGCTCGGTTGTCGTAATGTGTAAGTTGTAAGTGAAAAAGTTAACCACAAAATTAACTATTTGGTGATTTAAAAAGTCTAATATTGCAAATAAATACTAAAAATGATAAATATTAAAAAAATTAATATTAACATATAAAAATAATACAATTTTGCATGATTACAAAATTAAATGTAACTGAGCTGTAAGTGAGTGATAATTTAGTTGCAAGTGAGTGGTAGTTGAGTTGCGTAAGTCTTTTACGAATTATGGGCCAAACAAACGTCGTAGTTGTAATCGAGTTGTAAGTCATTTATAAATTACGGACTTTTACGATTTTTACAGCGAACAAACAGCCCCTATAAGTGTAAACTAGGAATATAGCTCAAGCGGTAAAACATTTTTTTCCCTGATTTTTTCCCTTTTTTTTTCACATTTGTGACTTCAATGAAAGTAATTTCACGCAATGGCTTAACTAGCAGTTCACCTGGCAAAGAGGTCAGAAGACATTCCTTCAATCTTCTTTCTTAAAACCAAGAGTAGTATTCTTCAATATTGCAAAGGCAAAGGAGAGGAGGGAACATCAAGTATCTCATGAATCAAAGCAACAAGTAACCTTGGTATGTTAATTTGGTGCTTAATTAATTACTTTTTTTGAGAATATACATTTTGGTTCATGTTCACTAGCAACCTCTCTAGTTGTGAATATCGTTAACTCATTGATATCAGTTTTGTATTGCTGATAGTGTTTCTCTAATTGATCCTTCGAAGATTGGCTCAAGTTAAGATGTGTGCACATTTTAGTTCGATTTAGCTTGATTGACGCTTGCATAATGACAAAAACTAATGCTTTTTTTTATTTAGAAAATGGTAAGCCCATATAGGGCCCTGCATTTCATTAAAAAGCTTTAATGAATGAACAAACAAGCATGTCGTGAAATGTAATAGATCATCCTCAAAGGCAAAGTTGCACACGCAGGTGCTGGAGGAACAAAATATAAAAAAACAGTACAGGTTACAAGAAAATTGGCTAACAACATTAAAACTTTCATAATACAAAATACAGGACAAACATCTTGATAGAGAATAAACCGAGCACAGAAACATGTTTTGAAATGAGAAGTTTGTTGTGCCCACGACAACAACCTGATGAGGAATCCCTGAATCTCCCAAGCACGAAGAACAATCTCCCAAAACCAGCACAAATAAAACAATCCAGAGAAAGCACACGAAAACCAAATTTAACGAGGTTCGGCCTTGATGCCTACGTCCTCGGGGCAATGAAACGGGGGAGGGTTTATTGATTTCAACAAATCAATTACAACTTACAGCAATGGGGATCGGGAAAGCTCTGCCTCTGCTCTGCTCTCCTCCCTGATTGCATACAAACCCTCATACAAGATCTTTCTTTCAAGATACTGTAAATCACCTAGAGGGGGGGGGGGTGAATAGGTGATGGCTAATCTAATGGTCACTTAATGATGAATGATGCAAATGATGCGGAAGCTAAAAACAATTATGACCTAATTAAATTTTTTACACTAAACACCACGTATAACCAAGAGTGTTGCCGAATTTTCCGTGAAGGGCTCTGGACAAACTCCTCTAGATTCCCCTTGAATGGGTTGAGGTGCCGCGTTGGCTCTCTTGATTGAATACAAGTGTTTAGCAACAATCCCACGCAAGTATATAACAAAATGAGCACAATATTTCAAGCATGTAAATGTAAAGACAATATAAGCTATGCAAGATATAAAGAAGATAGAGAGAGATAGAGAGAGAGATGGCAATCGCAAACACAAGGGTATGTTTCGAGGTTCGAGCACACTTGCTCTACATCCCCGCCTTCGACACACGAAGGATTTCCACTATGCAAGATCCCAATGGATCTCTCCTCGGTGCCGCAACACCTATAAGCCCTCGGACTCTCTAGTCCCGTACACACCGCAAGCCCACCGGCTCGCCGAAGCCGCACCTCAAACAACCGAGTCCGCACCCGAACTCAAAACAACGACGAGCACACTTGCCCGTCTCCTCAAATAACAAAGAAAAGATCTTTGGTGATCACAACACTTTGATCACCTAAAGTACTCTCACTACAACACACCTATAGGATGTATAATCAATGGATAGCTCAAGTGTGGTGTGAGAAAAGCAAGGATGTGAAAGGTGGAGGAAAACTCAAAGACTTTCTTTTAAACACTCTTGATAAAACTTCCCTTTAGATAGGAAATATTTGCTCTCTATTTTGTGGAGAAAACCCTTTTAAAAGTCTGGGAAAAACTGGCTCTAAGAGACTCCAAAATCTTGTGGCAAAACAATGACAAGACCCCCAATTTATAGGCCAGAAAATATAGCTGTTGGGATCTGTCAGTACTGCCGGTCGACCGGCCCGGTCGACCGCCAACGGTCGGATTTCTGACCATTGGAGCCACGGTCGACCGGTGCGGTCGACCGAACTTTCCAGAGAGCACTGCTCTCTGGAGCGGTCGACCGCACGGTCGACCGACCACCAGTACACACAGGCGTGCACGTTTGTGCACGTCGGTCGACCGGCCCGGTCGACCGACTTCAGGTATAGTCGACTAGTTAAGTCGACTAGTCGACTTGGCTGAAGCCTGAAACAGTTTTCTGGGATAAAAAAGTTAGTCTTTTTGGCTCATATAAAATCCCATAAAATACTAAAAATCTACAAAAATAGTTTTACCAATATACTTTGATATACAAACATGCTTGCACAAAATCAAGGCATGTTATAAAAGATTGGACTATTTTTGTAACTTGGAAATATTTGGCCCATGATAAAAACTGTATTTTTCTAAAACAATATTTTCCAAAAATATTTTTCTAAATCTTCATCAAATACAAAAACAAGATATACTTTTAAGGCATAGTGTGTATGGATATGATCCACTACACAATCATAATGAAATATCTATGTTTTTGTCATAAAGCTCTAAACTTGGTTTTGGTTAAAAGATAAGTATATGAGAAACACCAAAAACCAAACTTATATTTTTCAAAATGAAAAATCTTTTCTAAACCAAAAGAAAAATCTTTTATGAAAAGACAATAAAATTAAGAGTGTGTGTGTATATGTACTTGAGCAATCCACCAACTATCTATCCTTTACATTTTTAACTAAAACAAAAACAAAATCTTATACCTAGACACAAGTCTTCATCTTCTTGAAGTCTTCTCTTGAAGGCTTCTCATCTTCTTGACTTGGTCCAAGCTTGATCCAAAAGCTCCTTGGATCACACCGTGCTAGCTCCAAATCTTGACATTTTATCCTTTGTTGAGCTATGCACCTACTAAGATCTTGATAATGAATCTGTTACTAATTAAACACAAGATCATTAGTAAACATAACTTCATGAGTTGATCATCATCAAAACTAGGGTGATAGGCCTTTGGGCCAACTGATACTGTTGGCCCAAAGGCCCATCACTCTAGTTTTGATGATGATCAACTCATGTAGTTATAGTACTAATGATCTTGTGTTTAATTAGTGTCAGATTTATGATCAAGATCTTAGTAGGTGTGGAGCTTCAACAAAGTCATATTTTGGAGCTAGCACCGGTTGATTCACGAGCCTATGCATCAAGACCACATCAAGTACTCAAGAGGAGTCGAGCTCGTTGGATTGCATTTGGACCAAGTCAAGATGATGAGAAGACTTCAAGGGAAGACTTCAAGATCAAGACTTGTGTCTAGGTATAAGATTTAGTTTTTAGAAGATTTTAGATTTAGTTTTTAGAAGATTTTATTTTTTTTTTGATAAAATGTAAAGGATAGAATAGTTGGTGGATTGCTCAAGTATGGGCCTGTTTGTTTCGCGTAAAACTCCGTAATTCGTAAATGACTTACTACCCAGTTACAACTACGGCGTTTCTTTGGACCGTAATTCGTAAAAGACTTACGTAACTCAACTAACACTCACTTGCAACCCAATTACCACTCACTTACAGCCCAGTTACAGTTAATTTTGTGGTCATACAAATTTGTAATATTTTTTTATATTAATATTAAATTTTTTTAATATTTAACTTTTTTAATATTTATTTGCAGTATTAAAACTTTTAAAATCACCAAATAGTTAATTTTGTGGTCAACTTTTCACTTACGACTTATACATTACGACAACCAAACACCGTAAAGTACAATACACTTTCCCACTTTACAATTTTATATTACCAACCAAACACCATAAAATTTACATACATGTAACTCATTTACAATTGTAAAACACTTTACTAATTACAACTACGAATTACGGCCAGTTACGACAACCAAACAGACCCTATATATCACACACACACACTCTTGATTTAGTTGTATTTTCATAAAAGAATTTTCAGATTTAGAAAAGACTTTCATTTTGAAAAATACTATTTTGGTTTATGGTGTTTCTCATGTACATGTCTTTTGAAATCAAAACCATGTTTAATGCTTAATATTAAAAACATAGATATCTTATTTGTGTAGTGGATCATATCCATACACACTATGCTTTAATGAATTCAAAATATCTTGTTTTTGTATCATGAAGAAAAGTTTTAGAAAAATACAAGTTTTCAATTGAGCCAATTTTTCCATATTACAAAAATAGTCCAAATCTTTTATAACATGCCTTGATTTTGTGCAAGCATGTTTGTTTATCAAAGTATATTGGTAAAACTATTTTTGTAGATTTTTCAATATTTTATGGGATTTTATTTGAACCAAAAAGACCAAGTTTTAAATCCCTAAGTTTTCTGATCTGGCTGTAGCCGGTCGACCGACCCGGTCGACCGACGTGCACAGACGTGCACGCCAGTTCTGTAGGATGGCCAGCCGACCGACCCGGTCGACCGTCCAGAGAGCTCTGCACTCTGGAAAGGCCCCGGACGGCCGGGCGGCCGACCGGACAGAGAGATTGCTCTCTGTATCCTGGCTCGGTCAACCGCCCGGTCGACCGATGGCTCAAACAGTCTGAAATATGACCGTTGGCCGGCCGACTGGACGGTCGACCGTTAGGCCTGACACCCCAACGGCTAGTTTTTCTTAGCCTATAAATTTGGGGTTTGGGCATTGTTTTTTACCAAGATTTTAGGAGAGCTTTGAGCCAGTTTTTTCTTATCCTTTTAAAAGAGTTTTCTCCACATATTTGTGAGCAAATATTTCCTATCTAAAGGGAAGATTTTATCAAGAGTGTTTAAAGTGATTCTTTGAGTTTTCCTCCACCTTTCTCATCCTAGTTTTTCTCACACTACACTTGAGCATCTATTGATTATTTATTCTGTAGGAGTGTTGTAGTGAGAGCTTTTATTGGTGATCAAAGTGTTTAGATCACCAAGAGATTTCATTCTTGTACTTTGAGGAAACGGGCAAGTGTGCTCGTGGTGATTTAGAGTTCGGTTGTGAACTCTTGGTTTGAGGTGCGGCCTCGGCAAGCTTGTGGGCTTGCGTGTGTACGGGACTAGGGAGTCCGAGGGATTGTAGGTGTTGCGGCACCAAGGAGAGATCCATTGGGATCGTGCATAGTGGAAATCCTTCGTGTGTCGAAGGCCGGGATGTAGAGCAAGTGTGCTCGAATCTCGAAACAAATTTCTTGTGTTTGCGATTGCTCACTCTCTCTCTTTGTCTCTTTTATATCTTGCATGCTATTACTTGTCTTTATTTTTACATGCTAGATATTCATTGTGCTTAATTGATATACTTGCTTGGGATTGTTTGCTGACACTTGTATTCAACCAAGAGAGCCAACGCGGCACCTCAACCCATATCAAGGGGAATCTAGAGGAGTTTGTCCAGAGCCCTTCACGGGGAATTCGGCAACACTCTTGTGTTATACGTGGTGTTTAGTGTAAGAAGTTTTATTAGGTCATTATAGTATTTAATTCCGCATTATTTGGCATTTAGTGACCATTAGATTAGCCATCACCTATTCACCCCCTAGGTGAACCTACAATTGGTATCAGAGCTTGGTACTCTGATTTGGGTCTTACAAGCTAGAGTTAAAGATCCTCATTTTTAGGCTAATCACAATATTTGTACACACACCATGGATTTCATGTCACCACCCACTTTTGACATTCTTAACATCCACATTTGGAAGGTTAAGTTGTCCTTGTATCTCAAGGCCTTAGATTTTCATGTTTATCTTACCACTACTAATAATGCATATTGTTTAGATGGTAAGAATTTTGAGGCTAATACAAAAGACCTTCATGCTTTAAAGTCAACCCTAAATGATGATTATTTATCTAGGGTTTCTAACTTTGATTCGGCTTTTATAGTATGGAATACCCTCATCTCCCTTGGCGAAAAAGATCAATACTATGCGGGGAGCGATTCGGGTGTTGGAAGCGACACCTCCAACAAGTGCTATATGGTTCAAGGGGATAATCCCCTTGAGGTACTACCGAATCCAAGGATGAGGATAATAACATGTCATATGAAGAGCTCCCTACATTTTGTAAATTATTGCTTAAGAAATATGACATGATTAAAAGGAAAATAAAAATTTGAAAAAGAAATTTGATTGCATGCATATAGAACAAGATTCATTTAGAAACAAGATTGCATGCTTAGAAAAAGAAAAGGAAGATTTGAAAAATGAGAATGTTTCCTTATTTTCAAAATTGAATGATTTGTGTGAAGGAAACAATACTTTGAAAAATAAAATTGATTTGGTGGAAAAACAAAAAGAAGTTGTTTTTCAAGAAAATAAGTCTTTAAAAAGAAAAATTTGTGAAAAAGAAAAAGATTTTGTTTCGAAAAAGAAAAAGAAAAATGATTCTTTATCTCATCATGCTTTACATGCCACCACAAATGAGATAAAAGTTTTAAAAAATAAAATGGATTGTTTGAGCTCAACTTTGAGCTCGTGTGCATTCAACCATTCTAGATTGGAGTCTTTGTTTTCAAAGAAACAAACTCCACACATTCATGCACATCATCATGCTTATGTTGCACATCATGATCACACTCACACACATAAGCATTCTAAGGTGTACATGTGTACACATTGTGGCCGCAAAGGCCATTTAGCAAAATTTTGTTATGACAAGTTGCATCATTTTAATTTTGCTTATAATAAAATTTTTTGGTTCCTTACAAGACTAACCCCAAAGGACCCAAGAAAATATGGATACCAAAATTCCCACCTTGTGTATTTGATGTAGGTGAGGGCTCTCACAAAACGTGAGAGATTTGGTGCCTTGATGGTGGGTGCACTTGAACTAAAAGGACATATATTTGGAGCACCGCTATCAAGGAGGTTTTGGTGGGAAAGACCACCATGCTTGGAGCTTTGGAGTTGGTAACAATCTCTAAACTCCTACTTTTTATGTACATGCTTTTTTTCATATATCATATTCATAGCATGTTCATGTTTGTGTGCTTCATGTGGTAAAAACATGCTTAGATGTAGTTTTTATCAAAACTTGTATTATTCATGTACAAATAGTGAGTTACATTTGATTTATATATATTTGCACTTCATGCTCATTTGTACCCACTATATGCACATGTATAGGCTAGTTTTGATGATTTTCTCATTTATACATGCTTTGCCAAATTTTATGATTTTACTTCATGTATATGTATTTTTAATTTAAATCTAATAAATATACATGTATACCCGTGAGTCTCTTGCTTTCATGCAAATACAATTGATAGACTCTTTTATATTTGGGATATGTATGTGTATTGTTAGGATTGGATAAATCATACATCTACCTAGAAGTGTGCTTTGTTTTATGAAGAATGAATGTTCATGTTTGATTGATAAAAAAAATGAATTTTTATGATTTAAAAATGATACTCACACTTTTTGAGCTTCAATGTCTATTTTCATGAAAATACTATTTACATGACTTTTGAACACTCACACTTTATTTATTTTGTCATGACTTAGTTTCATGGACATATTTTTGAGCTTTATTGACTATGAGTGTAAATTTTGTGTATTTAGTTTTGTTTCATGAAAAACATATGATTTAGTGTATTTTTGAAGGATCTTTAACTAGTTTTTCAAAAATCAATTTATACTAGTTATTTATTCTTCAAATTAGTAGTTTATGAGATATCCACATGATCCTACTTTACTTCAATCATATGGATAAATTTTTTTGTGTTCTCAAGATTTGATGCTTCCTGAATTGAATATTAGTTTAAATGTTAGTTTTTGTCAACACTAGGATTTATACTTGTACATATTGTGGGTCACAAATAAATCTATATATGGTTGGGTTTGATTGCTTATTTGTGCCCATTAGGTGTGCTAGTATAGCCTAGTTTTGATGATCCTTACATTTTTAAACTTGTATTCCCATTTTGGATTTGTGTTATGATCATGTGCTTTCATTTCATGTATATGTTTATTTCGCCAAACTTTAAGATATATATGTATACCTCTTGAGTCATTTGCCTTTCATGCAAATCTATATATATAGACTCAATTGTGTTTAGGGATATGTATGTATACTTCTTGTGCTGTCAAAACATACATATACCTTGAAATATAATTTTTTTAATAAAAAATTTTGTGGTGATTTTTATGTTTTCAAAATTTATGATAATTTTCACATTGTCTTAATTAAAGGAATATTGAGCTTCATTGCCATTTTCATGTGATTTACACATATTTCATGAAAAATATTTTTATTTTATTCCTTGATTGAAGGATTCCGTACTAGTTTTCAAACATTTTCATTTAACTAGTTCGAGTTCTTCATGTGGTAGATTATATGATGTATACACTTAAGCTTATTTTTCTATGGTATCATTGGATATTTTCAATTGGTATCAATATGACTCTTTTTGTATATACTCATATTTTGTTCTCTTATATATGTATGTATCATTTTCAATATACTCTTTTCATACATATATATATATATATGATTTGTTTTGTGCTTGAGCTAAAGTTGACTTACATATTTAAAGCACAAAAGTTGTTAATGCTAAGCTTAATTCAAATCTTATCTTTTTTTTAAGCTTATGCATTAGTTTTTAAAATAGTAAAGTAATGACCAACCTCATTGTTACCAATTAATCATTTTCAAAATTGATATCAAAATTCAAAATTTTGTTTTATGAGAAATTTTTTTTTATTTGTTTTGTTTTACTTTAACCCTTTGTTAATGATTGACAAAAAGGGGGAGAAGAATTTGAGGCATATATGCATGATTGAGTAGAATTTATGTTATCTCCATTCATTTGCATACATGTTTATGTGCTTCACTGCCATATCTTATTATTTATGACCATGCATGAGTTAAGGGGGAGCTTCCTTGAAGCTTTACTTTAAGCCATGCATATATAACTTCATGAGTTTTGTCATCATCAAAAAGGGGGAGATTGTTGGCCCAAAGGCCCATCACTCTAGTTTTGATGATGATCAACTCATGTAGTTATAGTACTAATGATCTTGTGTTTAATTAGTGTCAGATTTATGATCAAGATCTTAGTAGGTGTGGAGCTTCAACAAAGTCATATTTTGGAGCTAGCACCGTTAATTCACGAGCCTATGCATCAAGACCACATCAAGTACTCAAGAGGAGTCGAGCTCGTTGGATTGCATTTGGACCAAGTCAAGATGATGAGAAGACTTCAAGGAAAGACTTCAAGATCAAGACTTGTGTTTAGGTATAAGATTTAGTTTTTAGAAGATTTTAGATTTAGTTTTTAGAAGATTTTATTTTTTTTTGATAAAATGTAAAGGATAGAATAATTGGTGGATTGCTCAAGTATATATCACACACACACTCTTGATTTAGTTGTCTTTTCATAAAAGAATTTTCAGATTTAGAAAAGACTTTCATTTTGAAAAATACTATTTTGGTTTTTGGTGTTTCTCATGTACATGTCTTTTGAAACCAAAACCATGTTTAATGCTTAATGTCAAAAACATAGATATATTATTTGTGTAGTGGATCATATCCATACACACTATGTTTTAATGAATTCAAAATATCTTGTTTTTGTATCATGAAGAAAAGTTTTAGAAAAATACAAGTTTTCAATTGAGCCAATTTTTCCATATTACAAAAATAGTCTAAATCTTTTATAACATGCCTTGATTTTGTGCAAGCATGTTTGTTTATAAAAGTATATTGGTAAAACTATTTTTGTAGATTTTTCAGTATTTTATGGGATTTTATTTGAACCAAAAAGACCAAGTTTTAAATCCCTAAGTTTTCTGATTTGGCTGTAGCCGGTCGACCGACCCGGTCGACCGACGTGCACGCCAGTTCTGCTGGATGCCAGCCGACCGACCCGGTCGACCGTCCAGAGAGCTCTGCTCTCTGGAAAGGCCCCGGACGGCCGGGCAGCCGACCGGACAGAGAGATTGCTCTCTGTATCCGGGCTCGGTCGACCGCCCGGTCGACCGATGGCTCTAACGGTCTGAAATATGACCGTTGACCGGCCGACCGGACGGTCGAACCGTTAGGCCTGACAGACCCCAACGGCTAGTTTTTCTTAGCCTATAAATTTGGGGGTTTGGGCATTGTTTTTTACCAAGATTTTAGGAGAGCTTTGAGCCAGTTTTTTCTTATCCTTTTAAAAGAGTTTTCTCCACATATTTGTGAGCAAATATTTCCTATCTAAAGGAAGATTTTATCAAGAGTGTTTAAAGTGATTCTTTGAGTTTTCCTCCACCTTTCTCATCCTAGTTTTTCTCACACTACACTTGAGCATCCATTGATTATTCATTCTGTAGGAGTGTTGTAGTGAGAGCTTTTATTGGTGATCAAAGTGTTTAGATCACCAAGAGATTTCATTCTTGTACTTTAAGGAAACGGGCAAGTGTGCTCGTGGTGGTTTAGAGTTCGGTTGTGAACTCTTGGTTTGAGGTTCGGCCTCGGCAAGCCTGTGGGGCTTGCGTGTGTACGGGACTAGGGAGTCCGAGGGATTGTAGGTGTTGCAGCACCAAGGAGAGATCCATTGGGATCGTGCATAGTGGAAATCCTTCGTGTGTCGAAGGCCGGGATGTAGAGCAAGTGTGCTCGAACCTCGAAACAAATTCCTTGTGTTTGCGATTGCTCACTCTCTCTCTTTGTCTCTTTTATATCTTGCATGCTATTACTTGTCTTTATTTTTACATGCTAGATATTCATTGTGCTTAATTGATATACTTGCTTGGGATTGTTTGCTAACACTTGTATTCAACCAAGAGAGCCAACGCGGCACCTCAACCCATATCAAGGGGAATTTAGAGGAGTTTGTCCAGAGCCCTTCACGAGGAATTTGGCAACACTCTTGTGTTATATGTGGTGTTTAGTGTAAGAAGTTTTATTAGGTCATTATAGTATTTAATTCCGCATTATTTGGCATTTAGTGACCATTAGATTAGCCATCACCTATTCACCCCCCCTCTAGGTGAACCTACAGATACTTCTCAAAAGATGCTGAAAGATACAAACCCTAGAAATCAAAACAGCCCTTTTATAGGGTTCAAAATAACCCTTTCCGAAAATAGCAGATCCGATTGTCGGTCGACCGGCCGGTCGACCGACCCTATGCACCGGTCGACCGGCCCGGTCGACCGTTCCCAACCGAGAGTTGGGGACTTTCAGTCGGTCGACCGTCCGGTCGACCGATCTCCTCTTGCGGTCGACCGGGCCGGTCGACCGCTACGCGTGCATGTCTGCTATGCACGTCGGTCGACCGGACCGGTCGACCGAGCCACTGCTACTGCCGACGGTCGACCGGGCCGGTCGACCGTGATACTGTTCTGCTGCTGAATTCTGGATTTCTACTTCGTCTCTTCGTCGACTTCCTCGACGACTTCCTCCCCCAACAATTCTCCACCTCGATGAAGATTTTCCAAATCTGAGCCGATCTCCAACGTACTTCAGTCTATCACCTGGCGAAATCGACACACGATCTCGGCGAAATCGACACACGATCTCGGCTTGCGCGCACCGGACGAAATCGACACACGATCTCGGCGAAATCGACACACGATCTCGGCTTGGAATCTTTAGCTCAGCTATCCACTTGAAAAACATCGCACATGCCTTCCCTACAATGTAGGTTATGGGCCCACCACGCTTCACCTTAGGAGAACTTCCATACATGCCGATCACCATACCGTGGCTCCTCCTCCGCAACTTCACGACCTCATGAAGACTTCCTCACGAGCCAACACTGACTCTCCAACTGATTAGCTCTATCTAGTCTACCTGTCTTCCACTGACGGTCCAAATTAAGTATGCGTAGAGTACACCAAACATCATCGGCTTCAACTGGATGCACACCACTCCTTATGTAAGCTCATCATCTTCTCACCGGAAGATCAACCTATTCATCGAGATCACAACACCTCACCTCTACGTGAAGTCCAACTGGCCACAATACTTCACTTCTACGTGAAACCTCTTCACCTCTACGTGAAGTTCCATCGGCCACAACCCTTCACCTCTACGTGAAGATCCACTGGCCACAACACTTCATCTCTACATGAAGCCTCTCCACCTCTACATGAAGTTCCATCGGCCACAACCCTTCACCTCTACGTGAAGATCCAACTGGCCACAACACTTCATCTCTACATGAAGCCTCTCCACCTCTATGTGAAGTTCTATCGGCCACAACCCTTCACCTCTATGTGAAGATCCAAACAGCTTCTCGAGAACCCAAATAGCTTCATACGGGTTGCATCACCAAATGGCTGCACCTTTACGGCTGCCTACGTACCTTCCAAAAGGATCAAGCCGACCGTAGTTCATTGAGATGAGCTTCATCAAGCTCAAGCACTGGTACCTGTATTTGCAGAAGTGAACCTGTCAGACTGAGTCATATGAACCTCTTCCCGACCATCATGGAGAACAACGGCCTTCATCTTGAGCTTGTCCCGATCACAAGCTTGAGATTCATGCTTCTTTTCCCATAAGCGTGGTTTGACCTTGGTTCCAATAGCTGCAAACACCTTGACATCCTTAGAAATGTCTTCAACCTGTTCAGCATCACCCTTGGTTTCATGATCTCCACCCGGTGTCGCATCCGGTGAAATCTCCTCTAATGCCGAACCAACTGGAGATGATGGAGTAGCATCAACCTCCACCCGCTGCGATACTTCCTTGGTCTCCGTCCTCTCCACCTGCTGAGAGACGGTGGACTTCAACACTGAAGTCTCTCCAAATGTGACATGCCTGCTCATCACGATCTTCTTGTCTTCGGGGTCCCACAACCTGTAGCTGTTCCTCTTGACGCCCAAATAGACAAACCTCTTTGCTCGCGGATTCACCTTGCCATTCTTGCACTGAAGTAGGTCGGACTTTCAAATTCTCGTAGCAAACAATGATCTTGAGCAGCTTCCCCAGACCAAATATCCAATGGAGCTTTACCTCCTATCGCAGTCGATCTATTCATGAGATGGCTAGCATACTCAGTCGCCTCAGCCCAAAACGACCTGTCTAATCTTGCATTAGACAAGAACCTCCGAACCTCCTCCAACAAGGAACGGATTACATCCTTAGCCAACCCATCTGTACCTGTTGTGAAGTGAGTAACAATACCTGTGTTCTAGCCAAATCGTAGGAATTAGTTCATGTCCTTTCCAACATTACCAATCTTTAGCTCCTTGATCTTCCTACCTATTGCCTCTCCATTCTTCCTCTCCACTTCACCAACACATCTAGGGCTTCACTCCTTTATCTCATGGGATATATCCAAAACTGCCTAGATGAACCATCAACAAATGAGACAAAGTACCTATGACCTCCAAGCGATGCTGTCTTAGCAGGTCCCCATATGCTCATGTGAACACAATCAAGAAGACCTCCATTGCAGTGAGTACTGGTGCTGAATCTCACTTTCTTCTTGTCCAGAACGCTGTGTCCACCTTCCAACTTGCAGGTAGCAGCACCTTCCAGCGATTCCATCTTTGCAGGAGCTCGCAAAGATTTTTCCTCTTCCTGTCCGACCTTTCCCTGCCAGACCTCTGGGCCACCATCATCTGAGGAACACGAAGTCTCTACCTGATCTGTAATTGTACTACCCTTCAAGTAGTAAAGATTTCCTCGGCGGATGCCCTTTATCACCACCATCGAGCCTCTGATCATCCTGAGATTGCCATCTCGAACAGATATCACCATGCCCGATGCTTCCAAAGTTCCCACGGAGATTAGATTTCTCTTCAACTGAGGTACATACCTCACTCCCTTCAGCTCCCTTACCATCCCATCAAACATCCTGATTCGGATTGTACCTACACCCTCCATGACACACGGATGATCATCGCCCATAACGATTGAACACCCCTCCAGCTTCTCAAAGCTAGAAAACCAACCACGATTAGGGCACGCATGGAATGTTGTACCTGTATCCAAAATCCACTCATCTTCCCATGAGTGATCAACGATGGGAGTAATGACTGAAAATGAGAAACCTGACGAGTCCAAATCTGATCCATCTGCCTGTGAACTCCTCTGAGTATTCGTCACCTTTGCAAGATTTGCTTCAGCCTTCGACTCCTTCTTCTTCCCTTTGAACTTTGGACAGTCCACTTTTCAGTGCCCTATCTCTCAACAGAAGGCACACTGGTTCTTCCTCAGATCCCTATAGCCCGACCTGGACTTCGATCTTCCCCTTTCATCACTGCCCTTCCTAGATGAACCCCTGCTTCTTACTTCCAGTGCCTCCGCCGATGAGCTTGACTGAGAAGGATGTCTCTCCTTCTTCCACGTCTCATAACTTGTCAGTGCAGACGACACCTCATGGTAGTCCAGAGTCTGCCTACTATTGATAAAGGTCAGAGTGAATGTCTCATACTCCTCCTCCGGGAGTGAGTTTAGGAAGATGATCGCCTTGTCTTCCTCTTCTACCATGACATCCACGTTCACCAAATCTGTAAGAAGCTTCGTGTATCGGTTGATGTGCTCATTCACTGTGCTCCCCTTCTTCATCTGAAACCCATACAGCTTACTCTTAAGCTACAGTCTTGACTCGACACTCTTGGTCAGATATTTCTTCTCAAGGGTTTCTCACAGATGCTTAGCCGACGTCTCATGTTGTGCACGATATTTTATGTCTTGCGATAAACATGAACGAATCAACCCACACGCTGACCTGTTCATCTTTGCCCACTCTTCATCAGTGGTCGTGCTTCTCTTCTTTTCCAATAGGAGTGTATCTTCGAGATTCAATGCATTCAGGGCATCCATAACCTCACATCTCCACATCCCGAAATTATTTGTGCCATTGAACTTGACCACGTCGATCCTCGAATAAGGATTCATGGTCTTCACCGAAGCAATTTCTTCTGCCATCTAGATTACTTGATCCTCTATCTATAGCACTCATTGCGTCCTTCTGAGATCGACACACGATCCCACGAACACCGCTACCTCTGATCTGAGATCGACACACGATCTCCACCGAATCAGATCTCAAAGTTCTCCGAATCTCCAGAAATCCCAAGCGAAACCTGGAAGCTCTGATACCACTTGTTGTGCCCACGACAACAACCTGATGAGGAATCCCTGAATCTCCCAAGCACAAAGAACAATCTCCCAAAATCAGCATAAATAAAACAATCCAGAGAAAGCACACGAAAACCAAAGTTAACGAGGTTCGGCCTTGATGCCTACGTCCTCGGGGCAATGAAAGGGGGGAGGGTTTATTGATTTCAACAAATCAATTACAACTTACAGCAATGAGGATCGGGAAAGCTCTGCCTCTTCTCTGCTCTCCTCCCTAATTGCATACAAACCCTCATACAAGATCTTTCTTTCAAGATACTTCTCAAAAGATGCTGAAAGATACAAACCCTAGAAATTAAAACAGCCCTTTTATAGGGTTCAAAATAACCCTTTCCGAAAACAGCAGATCTGACTGTCGGTCGACCGGCCGGTCGACCGACCCTATGCACCAGTTGACCGGCCCGGTTGACCGTTCCCAACCGAGAGTTGGGGACTTTCAGTCGGTCGACCGACCGGTCGACCGATCTCCTCTTGCGGTCGACCGGGCCGGTCGACCGCTACGCGTGCATGTCTGCTGTGCATGTCGGTCGACCGGACCGGTCGACCGAGCCACTGCTACTACCGACGGTCGACCGGATCGATCGACCGTGATACTGTTCTGCTGCTGTTTCTGCTGCTGAATTCTGGATTTCTACTTCGTCTCTTCGTCGACTTCCTCGACGACTTCCTCCCCCAACAAAGTTAAGTACTGGTGTTTTGGTTTTCTCAATTCTACCGCTATAGTAAGCAGCTAAGCCGGTCGTGATCCACAAAAGGGGATGCGATGAAACCTTTTTGGTATAGTTTACTAAATCAGTTAAAAACTCCTCTTTGTTTTGAAAGAAGAAAAGAAAAGAAAAAACTAAATCAGAAGAAGAAGGAAAAAGAGAAGAAGAAATAAAAGAGGAAAACTTTGGTGTTTTGAAGTTGGGTTTTAAAAATAAAAGAAAAGATCAAAATAAAAGGACATCGTGGCTAATTTTCCTACTAATTACTCTTATTCACATACTTATCTCTTGGGATGATTGCCTCACAATGGATTCTTGGCAACAACCGATCTTAAGTCGAAGGTGTTCACCGTATGGCACATAAGATCTGATTCACCCCATTCTACATTACATCATCAAGAATCATTAAGGCTATGCATGAAATGATATAGAGTAAGGGTTAGATCCATCATCCTAAACCATCAGTGGCTCTTGCAAGAGCAAGGCCTAATCGAAGCTATGAAATTCATGTGGATACAATACAAACCAGAGTGAGTATGTTAATGGGTTAGTAGGAAAATAGACATGAATAAAAACCAAGTATTCATTTGGAAAAGATTAAAGAGAAAAACAATAAAGAGAAACTTTTCATAAACTATTCCGAACTATTACAAGTTCCTCTCTTTTTCTCATTGACTTCTATCTCTATTCTGATCCTAGATTTAAAAGAAACAGAAAATTATATTAAAAAAGGAAGAAAATCCTAAACTAAACCTAGAGTGAAACCTTAGCCTAAGCTCTCTCTACTTTCTCCTCTGCCTCTGGTGAAGTATTTATAGGAGAAAATCATGTGTCTCAAACGCGTTAAAATAGTGGATAAAAATGCTTAACCAACGGCTCAGAGACTGTCTCGGAAACGCGGCTTTTGCTGCATTTTTGCGACAATTCTGAGTTTGTTGGCTCAAGTTTTTTGCGACATAAATCCCTCATTTAGTTGTCCGGGCTTCTTTAGCTAGGATTGCTTTCAGGTCTTGGGATCTTTAGATTATTCTCGTTGATCTCATGGATAGCAAAATAAATTCTTAAAAATCCAAATTATTTGAGATGTTTTTTGAGTTTTTCTTTTCCTTCTCTATTAATTATAGTTTGCATACCATTAGACAATAAAGAGTTTAAATAGCGGACTTTATTACAATTAAAATGTGAAAATGTGATAATAAATATGCAATATTAGTGAATAATCACACTCCCACACCTATCTTTTGTTCGTCCTCGAGCAAAATAAGAAAACTAAGATTAAGAGTTTATTTAGCCACTTTCGCAGGTCACGTGACTACACTGAGTATGTGCTGTAAGCCTTTAATCTTCTAGGTTACCCCTAGAGGAGTTGTTGTAGTCTCCTAATGATTTTCAATTAATTACACCCACAAAATTCATAAAAGAAAGAAAAACAAAGTGATAGTATTTTCAAAAACACATTTTGAAGGAGGGGGAAAGTCTTTGAAAAATTCTTGAAAAAATTTAAGTGATCTATAAGTCATAGGATCACCAAACTATTTATTCCTAAACTTAGTCTCTGTGTAAGAACTTGTCATCAATCAAGGTAAGGATTCCAACTATATTTTTCACTCAATCTATTCTTTTACCCTAAATCATATACACCTTTTGTGATCGTGAATATTGACTCGGGATTCTTCAACTCATACTCTTATACATTATTAATATGTTTATGGTTATATTTATCTCTTAGATCTATTAGGTTTTCTCATTCACCCATGTAACGAGCGTTTAGCCGGTGACTCCTAAACCTGATGGTTTTAAGGCATCAGGTGACAAAACAGCCCTTGGACTTTAGAACTCAAGCAAATAAGCCCACAAAATTAAAAGTTTTATTGGCGATATGAACCACTTTTAGGAGTGAATACATTTACTTTATGAGGCATAACTACCCAGCTTAATCAGAATATATATATATATATATATATATATATATATATATATATATATATATATATATATATATATATATTAATTTTTTAAGGCACAAACGTGTTTGTTTTGAATCCAAAGTATGTAGTGCATGTACAGAGTGCATATTTCATCAAGGTAAAAATCAAGACCAAATTACTTTTTCATTTTTTTCTTCCTAAACCTAAAAAATCAAATAAATAATCTTATTTGACGAAGTATTAAGAAATCCTAATTATGATTCCTTACTTCTGAAGATTAAATTAATTTTTTTTACAAAAATAAGTTTCCCACTTCAAAAAGTTTTTTAAAGCAAAGAAAAAGTTCTAATAAAAAAGTTTGGAAATAAGAAAAGAGAAATTTGTACAAGAAAAAGGAAAATCTTTTTTAATTTATACAAAAAGAAGAAAACCTATATTAGTAAAACCCTCCCCCACACATATCTCATGCATTATCCTTAATGTATGAATGAAATGCATATATGCTGAAAAACAGAGAGGGAAGGAAAAATGTCACCTCAAGGTGGCGGTTCCGATGGTTGTCTGTTTGGTGCAAACATTGTTGTCCAATCTAATGGATGCGGAGTTCACAGGAACTCGCCATTGACTCTATCCAGTTAAAAGTGTTATAACCCCCGAATTGAATAGGATCATGTAAGATCCTATCATGAAAGTTATCACAGTTAAATGCCCAATCTTGGTACATTATCTCAGAGTTTTATTGTCCTACATTTTGGTCCAACAATGGAATGTCATTCGGTAAAATGGTTAATTTGGGCTCAAAAGTGAAAGGTACGATCAATATGAACTCAGAGAGTTGATTTAAATCAAGTTGAGATTCGAGAGTCGAATTTGGTTCAAAAGTTGGGTCCAAATCAAGATTTTAGGTTCATATTCAAATCCTACCAATGGAATGTGACTTTATAAAATTGGTGATTCAAGTTCAAGATTTATAGATATGGGAATCAATGTTGGCTTGGGAATATGGTTCAAATCGAGTAAGGATATAGGAGTCAATATTGATTCAAAAATTGGAATCGAATCACAAAATTGAAGATCAAGGTCACATTCTTATTCAAGTTCAATTTCATTAAAGTAAAAACTTGTCAATTTGTCAAAGGTTTGGTATTGATCAAGTTCAAGATGGTGTGATGAAATTGAATCTTGGTTAAAACTTTCAAGGCACTATGATTCTTGAGTCTGGTCAGTATGGCTAGATAAATCAGGAATGGTCAATACTTAGTTTGATAGAGTTTCTCATTCATGTCATTCATTTGGTTGAACAACTGACTCATTTCTATTTCTGCCCTATTGATAGACTGGTTGAAAATATTTTGGGAGTGAAACATGGCTTTTATACTATTTTTCAAGCCTATTGATTCTTCGTTTTGTTACGGTGAGACTTGAAAAAGGGAGTATGAATCTTGATCTTAGAAGTTGTGTCCGTCATGTCTTGAAACTGATTTTGGGACTCAAGTAAAGCTTCCATACTCTTAGTCAATTCAGATTTTTCTTCAGTAGGTTGATCTTAATAAGGAGTATATGAAGCTTGATGTTGGATAGATTGTGGAAAGGGTGGTTGACAATATGACTAGGGGGAGGGTGTATCCCCATTGACGCGATGAAGAGTGGAGACGATTGTTCCAATCTTAGTTATAATTCTTGGAATGAGGATTATATTGAGTCGGATAAAACGAATCTGACATATTTTGGCCGGTTCATATTATTTAATACCGGGTTAGAGATATCTGAGTCAAAAAAGGTCAGGGTGAAAAATACATTCATATTAGCATGGAAAGAATTAGGGTTATAATTGATTTCACATAAAATAATAAAATAAATAAAAACAAACAAACAAAAAGAAAGAAAAATCAAGCCAATGTTAGGGTAGACCTTAGACCTAAATGACTCCTAATTGGTTGACTGTCCAGGAAAGGGTTATTGTAGCAATCTGACCACAAGTTAATCGGCCAGGTAGGAGTCAAACTTAATAGGAGATATCCGTGTAGAGCAACGGGCCTTAATTACGTCAAATCACTAGTCGTCGATGATCTTGCCTCTTATTAACCAACCTTAGATGCTGATTTGACCAGAGTCAAACTTTAACAATTTCCACCCGAGATCAATCTTCTATTGAATCCGAGATGTCCATGAGGCTAACGTCTAGTCAATTTTAATTAAGCTTGGGTTAGTGAGTGCAGTTGAGATGATTTTTGGGTTAAGGAAGGGTAATGACTCCCTTACCTTATCTTGTATATCAGATTTGCCCATAAATTATTTTCATGCACGTGTACACATATTCAACAAAAACACACAAAGTAATGTAAATCACAGCAGAATATTTTTTATACTAAATGTTATGCACACATACCTTTGCTCCAGTACTCTTCAATAGTATTTGAAAGTAAACGAATTAAACAAATGCCCTCAAGTCCAAACTCTAACCATTTTTTAGAATTTAAAATCACGGCTTGCTGTTGAGTTAAAACAGTGTGCAATGTTAAATAACAAGGAAAACTAATACCAACAGAATATATATTGCAATGCAGCAACCCCTGTAAAAAGCACAGTCAGTAGTCTGACTGAATTGCCGCGCGCAACGCGGCAAGCCAGTGAGTCCCCGTGCCTTCGCTCAAGAGAGTCCCTATGCCTCTGCTCCTCTGCTGTCTTAATCAGAGGCACATGCATATGTGATTCTTTTGCAGTTGATAGTTTCTTGGGATTTTTCCTGCACACAAAAACAGAGAAGAATTTGTTAACCGTTTAGTAAATCAAAAAGAAATATCAATCCCTCCCCGACAACGACGCCAAAATTTAATTGAGGGTAAACTGATCACAGAAATAAGTTTTGAAATGAGAAGTTAAATACTGGTACTTTGGCTTCCTCAATTCTACCACTACAGTAAGTAGCTAAGCAGGTCGTGATCCACAAGGAGGAATGCGATGAAAGCTTTTCGGTATAGTTTAGTAAATCAGTCAAAAACTCCTCTTTATTTTAAAAACAAAAAGAAAGGAAAACTAAATCGAAGAAGAAGGAGAAAGAGGAGAAGAAATAAAAAAAAGCTTTGGTGTTTTGAAGTTAGGTTTTTAAAAAAAGAAAAGAAAAGATCAAAATAAAAGAAACATCATGGCTAACTTTCCTACTACTAACTCTCATTCACATACTTACCTCTTGGGATGATTGCTTCAAAATGGATCCTTAGCAACAATTGACCTTGAGTCAAAGGCGTTCACCACATGGAACATCAGATCTAATTCACGTCCCATTCTACATTATATCATCAAGAATCATTAAGACTAAGCATGAAATAATATAGAGTAAGGGTTAGATCCATCATTATGAGCCTTCAGTGGCTCTTGCAAGAGAAAGGCCTAATCGAGGCTATTAAATTCATGTGGATACAATAGAAACTGGAGTGAGTATATTAATGGGTTAATAGGAAAATAGCCATGAAGAAAAACTAAGTATTCATTTGAAAAAGATTAAAAAGAAAACAATGATGAAAAAAGGGTAAAACTTTCATAAACTGTCATTATCTATTACAAGTTCCTATTCTCATGAATTTCTCTCTCTATTCTGATCCTAGATCTAAAAAGAAACAGAAAATTATATTTAAAAGAAAAAAAAATTCCTAAACTAAACCTAGAATGAAACACTAGGCTAAGCTCTCTTTGCTTTCTCCTCTGCCTCTGGTGAAGTTTTTATAGGAGAAAACCCCGGGTCTCAAATACGTTGAAACAGTGGATAAAAACATTGAACCAACGGCTCAGAGACTGTAATGGAAACGCAGCTTTTGCCTTGTTCCGCGGTAATCCTGAGTCCGTTAGCTCAGATTTTTCTGCGACATAAATCCCTCCTTCAGTTGTCCCCGTTTCTTTAGATAGAATTGCTTTCAGGTTTTGGGATATTCAGATTATCCTCGTTGATCTCTTGGGTAGAAAAATAAATCCTTAAAAATCAAAATTATTTGGCATAATTTAGGACTTTCCTTCTCCTTCTTCATTAATTATAACCAGCCCACCATTAGAATATAAAGATGTTAAATAGCAAAATTTTATTACAATTAAAAAAAATGTGAAAATGTGATAATAAATATGCAATATTAGTTAATAATCACACTCCCACATCTTTCTTTTGATCATCCTCAAGGAAAACATGAAAACTAAGACTAAAGGTTTATTTAGCCATGTTCGTAGGTCATGCGACTACACTGAGCATATGCAGCAATCATTTAAACTTCTACCTATAGAGGAGGAGTTGTAGTCTTCTGAGTGTTTTCAATGAATTACCCTCACAAAATCCATAAAAGAATGAAAAATAAAGTGTTAAAATTTTTAAAAACACATTTTGAAGGAGGGAGAAAGTATTTGAAGAATTCTTGAAAAACTTTAAGTGTTTTGTAAGTCATAGAATCACCATATTATTCATTCTAAACTTAATCTTTATGCAACAACTTGTCATCAATCAAGGGAAGAATTTCAACTGTATTTTTCACTCAATCTATTATTTTACCCTAAATTATATGCAACTTTGTGATCTTGAAAATTTGACTCGGGATTCTTCAACTCTAACTCTTATGCCTTACTAATATGTTTATGGTGATATTTGTCTCTTAGTTTTATTAACTTTTCTCATTCACCCCTGTAACGAGCCTTTAGCCGGTGACTCCTAAATCGGATGGTTTTAGGGCACCAGGTGAGAAAACACTCATCGGACTTAAGAACTCAAGCAAATAAGATCACAAAACTAAGAGTTTTATTGCTGATATGAACCACTTTTAGGCGTAAATACTTGTGCTTTATGAGGCACAACTACTCAGCTTAATCAGAGGATATATTTTTTTATTTTTTTAAAGCACAAGAGTCTTTGTTTTGAATCCAAAGTGTGTAAGTGCATGTATAGAGTGCATATTTTTTCAAGGTAAAATTAAGACCAAATTACCTTTCTAATTTTTCTTCCTAAACGTAGAACTCAAACAAATAATTTTATTTCGACCAAGTATTAAGAAATTCTAATTATGATTCTCCAATTTTTTTAGATTAACTTAATTTTTTAAATTAAAATAGGTCAAAATATTGTTTCTCACTTCAAAAAGTTTTTTTAATGGAAAGAAAAAGTTCTAATCTAAAAAGTTTGAAAATAAGAAAAAGAGAAATTTCTAAAAGGAAAATCTTTTTTTAATTTATACAAAAAAGATGAAAACCGATGTTAGTAAAACCCTTCTCCACACATATCTTATGCATTGTCCTCAATATATGAATGAAATACATATATGCATGAAAAACAGAGAGGGAAGGAAAAATGTCATCTCAAGGTGGCGGTTCCGGTGGCGGTCTATTTGGTGCAAGTGATGCTGCCTAATCAATGGATGTGGAGTTCGCAGGAACTCACCTTTGACCTCTATCTCGTTAAAACAGTTATAACCCCCGAATTGAATAGGATCATGTAAGATCCTATCGTGAAAGTTATCCCGATCAAATGCCCAATCTTGATAAATCATCTCGAAGTTATATTGTCATACATCTTGGTCTAACAATGGAATGTGATTCGGTGAAATGGTTAATTTGGGCTCAAAAGTGAAAGGTACGGGAACCAATGCAGACTCAGGGAGTTGATTTAAATCAAGTTGATGTTCGAGAGTCGTATTTGGTTCAAGAGTTGGCTCCAAATCAAAGAACTTAGGTTCAAATTCAGTTCCCACCAATGGAATATGCTTTATAAAATTGGTGATCCAGTTCAAGATTTATTTATTGGCCAGAACACTCATCACTCTAGTTTTGATGATGATTAACTCATGTGTTATAGTACTAATGATCTTGTACTTATTTAGTCTCAGATATTCTACCAAGATCTTAGTTGGTGTTTATCTTCAACAAAAAATTTAAAGTCAAATTTTGAAGCTAGTACGTGTTGATTCAAGAGCTCACGCTTCAAGATCGCATCTAGTACTCAAGAGGAGTCTAGCTCTTTGGATCAAGGTTTGGACCAAGTCAAGATGAAGAGAAGATTTTTAAGACTTGTGTCATGTTTGTAAGCATTAAGATTTTTATTTTTTTAGATAAAATTTAAAGGATAGAGTAGTTGTGGATTGCTCAAGCTCATATACACACACAAAATATTTCAAAATATTTCATGTTAATTAGTTTTGAAATCACCTAGAGGGGGGTGAATAGGTGACTAGCTAATCTAATGGTCAATTAATGCGGAATTAAAAATTATTTATGCAAACTAAAACTATTATGCACAACACACCAAGTATAACCTAAGAGTGTAGCCGAATTCCCCGTGAAGGGCTCTGGACTATCTCCTCAAGATTCCTCTAGATAAGAGTTGAGGTGCCGCTTTGGCTCTCTTGGTTAAATACAAGTATGAGCAAACAATCCCCAAGCATATAACAATTAAGCACACAATATATCAAGCATATGATAAAGACAATATTGCATGCAAGATATAAAGACAAGTAAGAGATAGAGAGAGAGCAATCGCAAACACGGGAGATTTATTTCGAGGTTCGAGTACACTTGCTCTACGTCCCCGCCTTCAACACTATGAAGGATTTCCACTAAAATCGATCCTACCGGTTCACTCGGTGCCGCAACACCTACAAGGAGCTCACACTAGAACTCTTGGGCTCTCTAGTCCCTCTCTTGTTCCTGCAAGAACAAACACACGCAAGCTTGCTGAGGCCACACCTTTACACCGAGTTCTCACTAGAACCCGAAACAACGCGAACCCGCAAGTCCGCCTCCTCAAATCAAAGATGAGTACTTTAGTGATCACAACACTTTGATCACCTAAAATCACTCTCACAACAACTCTCTTATAGGATAGATATATCAATGGAAAGCTCAAGTAGGTGTGAGAAAACAAGGATGGAATGTGTGGTGAAAAACTAAAAAATCACTTTTGAAAACACTCTTGACAAACTTCCTTTTGAATTGAAAATATTTGCTCTCAAACTAGTGGAGAAAACCTCTGAAATAGATGGGAAAAACTAGCTTTAAAACTCTCCAAAAATCTTATCTAAAACAACCCAAGAAAGCCCCCTTTTATATGCTAACCAAAAACTAGCTGTTGGGCCAAATCAGCAGCCTGGACGGCTGTCGTCGACTGCCCGGTCGACCGGCCAACAGTCATATTTCTGACCGTTGGGCTAGCGGTTGACCGGCTGGTCGACCGTGGCCTGGATACAGAGAGCAGAACTCTCTGCCGGTCGACCGCCCGGTCGACCGGGGCCATTTCCAGATAGCAGAGCTCTCTGGACGGTCGACCGAGTCGGTCGACCGGCCCTCCAGCCAAACTTCTGCTCTCTGGACGGTCGACCGGGTCGGTCGACCGGCCCTCCAGCCAAACTCGGCGTGCACGCTTGTGCACATCGGTCGACCAACTCCTGACTCGGTCGACCGTGCGGTCGACCGGCAGAAGCCAAACAGTCTATTTTTAGGGATTAAAAACTTGGTATTTTTCTTCAATAAAATCCCATAAAATCTCTAAAAATCTACAAAAATAAGTTCAGTATTATACTTAGATATACAAACATGTTTGAGTAAAATCAAAGCATGTTACAAACATTTTGAACTATTTTTGTAACTTAGAAATTTTGGCATAAAACAAAAACCGTATTTTTTCAAATTGATTTTTCCAAAACTTCTCCAAATATAAAAACAAGATATTTTAAACACTTTTAAAGCTTAGTGTGTATGGATATGATCCACTACACATACATGATGAAATATCTATGTTTTTGACATTAAGATCTAAAATAGTTTTGGTTAAACATATGTATATAAGAAACTCCAAAACCAAAACTGTATTTTCCAAAATGAAAAACTCTTTTCCAAAATGAAAGTTCTTTCATGAGAAAAACTAAATTTTGTGTGTGAGTGTATAAGGTATACTTGAGCAATCCACCAACTATTATATCCTTTACATTTTATCTAAAAATAAAATCTTAACAAAACAAATCTAGACACAAGTCTTCTCTTGAAGGGCTTCACTTGAAGTCTTCTTCTCCTTCTTGACTTGGTCCAAACTTGATCCAATGAGCTAGACTCCTCTTGAGTACTTGATGTGGTCTTGATGCACAAGCTCGTGAATCAAACCGTGCTAGCTCAAAAACTTGACTTGAAATCCTTTGTTGAAGCTAAACACCTACTAAGATCTTGATCACAAGTCTGAAACTAAATAAACACAAGATCATTAGTACTATAACTACATGAGTTAATCATCATCAAAACTAGAGTGACGGGCCTTTGGGCCAACAATCTCCCCCTTTTGATGATGGAAAAACTCATGGAGTTATATATGCATGGATTAAAGTAAAGCTTCAAAGAAGCTCCCCCTTAATTCATGCATAGCAATAAACAAATATATATGGCAATGAAGTACATAAAACTAAACAAACATATATACATCAATAAGGTGAGAGACAAATGCATAAATCCAAAACTCCTTTTTCTAAAAACCTTCTCTCCCTTTTTGTTTAAACATTCACAATCATTCTTCCCATTTTATGAAAACATAAAATGCATAAACCCAATATATGCAAAAACACAAATATGCATATATAAACTCAAAATCTTTCTCCCCCTTTTTGTCAATCATCAATAAAGGGGTAAGATAAAACAAATCAATAATAAAGAATTATATGCGATATACATTCATGAAGAGGAAGACGCTAAGTTAACTTCCCTACATATATGCATTACGTGAAGAAGGGATGACAAGCCCTAGCTCACATAATGCATAATATGCAATGCATAAGAGGAGATGTGAAGCTCCCCCTACACACGTGTATCACATAAAGAAGAGTTGTCAAGCTCCTCAATATAAGATACACTCAACATGAATCTATATGTAGAAGAGATGTTAAACTCCCCTTGCATATAGACAAGACATATCAAAACATTTTTATACAAATTTTGCTTAAACAAATTTTGGGATATCTTAGCAAAATAAACAAAATTTTAGATACCAATTGTAAATAAACATTACAAATTTTGAATTTCTTAAATCAACAAATCAATTTGAGATATCACAAGATTTTTGATACCATATAAAATAGGAAATTTGTGATACTAATTGGAATTTGAAATACTTCTACATTTTGATACCAATGAAAGAAAATATTTTATATTTTGATATCAATTGAAATATATGATAAATTTTGATATCAAATAGGTAAAATATATTAATACCAATTGAAACTTAAACTAAATTGGAAATAGAAACATATTGATACCAATTGAAGTCTATTGTAAACTTTTGATATCAATTAAAAATACCAATTTAAAATAATGCATAAGCTTATTAAAATATCAATTGAGATACCAATTGAAAATCAAAATTTAAATCAAGCTTAGCATAAACAAACTTTGTGCTTTAAACATGTAACTAAATTGTAAATCAAGCAGAAGTAAATCATATATATGTATGAGAATGATAATACCAATAGAAATTGATATAATTTGAAATTGAAAGCATACATATATAGAAACAAAATTATGAGTATACAAAATATATCAATTGTGATACCAAATGAAACTATGATACTAATTGAGATTATGAAGTGAAATTAGTGTATAACTCATAAAAATCTACCCTTTTTATGCACATGATAAAAGATATGTAATTAGAGCATACAAGGCATGGTCGCCCATCATCCGCCCTTTCATGGTAGGGGTTTTCAAAAATAAGTTTGAAAATAATTATAACACGATTGAAAACTCTACCAATTGAAGAATACATAACTAGTTAAAGATAATTTTTAAAAAATTAGTTAAAGATCCTTCAAAATAAGGAAACAAAATATTATATCTCATGAATTATACTAAATACACAAAGGTTGACACTCGAAATTTATAAGGCTAAAAAATAATCATGAAACAAAGTCATGAATAAACAAATAAAGTGTGAGTGTACAAGAATCATGTAAATAGCATTTTCATGAAAATGATCAATTATTCTTAAAACAAACATGAATCTCATTTTATCAAATAAAAATCATGAAAATTCATTTTTCATCTAAAAGCAAACATCTAGGTATATGTATGTTTTTATCCAAAGCAAACAACATGCATACATATCCCAAACATAAAAAGAGTCTATAATAGTATTTGCATGAAGGCAAGAGACTCACAGGGTATATATGTCTATTTATTAGATTTGAATAAAAAATTACATATACGTGAAGTAAAACATGAATATAGGCAAACAAGTGTAAATGAGAGAATCATCAAAATTAGGCTATACATGTGCATATAGTGAGTACAATGAGCAATGAAGTGCAAATATATATAAATAAAATGTTGCTCATTACTTGTACAAGTATATACACAAGTTTTGATAAAACTACATCTAAGCAAGTATTTACCACATGAAGCATAAAACATGAATATGCAAAAAAAATCATCAATGTAAAAGCATGTAAATAAAATAGGAGTTTAGAGATAGTTACCAAACCATAAGAACTATACTCTAAATCTCCAAAACGTGGTGGTAGTCCCACCAAACCTCCTTGATAGCGACGCATCAATGTATTGTCCATCAAGTCCATGTGCATCCACCATCAAGGCACCAAATCTCTCACGTCAAGTGAGAGCCCGCACCTGCATCAAATACAAAAGGTAGGGACTTTGGTACCCATTTTCTTTTGGGTCCACGGGGGTTAGCATCTAATGGAACCCAAATATTTTTCCTAGCAAAATTAATAGCATTTACTCTATCATAACAAAATTTTGCTAAATGGCCTTTGCGGCCGCAATGTGTAAATTTGTACACTCTAGCATGCATATGTGTGTGAGTATGATCATGGCATGCAAAATGTGCATATGCATGTTGTGGGTGATGTGCATGAACATGGGGAACTTGTTTCTTTTGAAACAAGGTTTCTAATCTTTTATGGTTAAATGCACATTTGCTCAAAGTTGAGGTCAAACAATCTATTTTATTTTTCAAAAATTTAACTTCATTTTTTATCAATGGTTGTAGCATGAAATGCATGATCTACAAATCTTTTCTTTTTAGAAACATTAACTTTTTTTTTCAACAATTTTTCTTTTCAAAGAAGTATTTTCATGTAAAGCAATTTCCTTTTGTTTTTCTACCAAAATAATCTTATCTTTCAAAGAAGTATTTCCTTTACAAAGATCATTCAGCTTAGTGGACAAAGAAATATTCTCATTTTTCAAACATTCATTTTCTTTTGAAACATTTTCAAATTTAGTTTGAAAAGAATTTTTTTCCTTTAACATGCAATCAAATTTATTTTTCATTTTCTTGTTATCCTTTTTAAGCAATTCATATTTTTCTAGGAGTTGTTGACAAAATGATTCAAGTTCATTATAGGACATATCAACATCCTCTTCTAGCTCGGATTCGGTAGTTACCTCAAGGGGGTTATCCCCTTGGACCATGTAGCATACGTTGGAAGCTTCACTTCCAACATCCGAGTTGCTCCCCGCATTGTATTGTTCTTGTTCGCCAAGGGAGACTATCGTGTTCCAAACTACAAAAGCCGAATCAATGTTAGAAACCCTAGATAAATAAACATCACTTAGGGTTGACTTTAAAGCATGAATGGCTTTTGAGTTAGCCTCAAAATACTTGCTATTATTAACATATGAATCTTTAATGGTAGCAAGATAAACATGAATGCCAGGCCTTTGAGGTACATAGACATCTTAATTTTCCAAGTTTGGATGTTAAGAATGTCAAACGTGGGAGGTGATATGAAATTCATGTGTGTGTAAACAAATATTGTGATTAGCTATAAAATGAGGATCTTTAACTTAAGGTTGTTAGACCCAAATCAAGAGCACTTGGCTCTGATACCAATTGAAATCACCTAGAGGGGGGTGAATAGGTGACTAGCTAATCTAATGGCCAATTAATACAGAATTAAAACTTATTTATGCAAACTAAAACTATTATGCACAACACACCAAGTATAACCTAAGAGTGTAGCCGAATTTCTCGTGAAGGGATCTGGACTATCTCCTCAAGAATCCTCTAGATAATAGTTGAGGTGCCGCTTTGGCTTCTTGGTTGAATACAAGTATGAGCAAACAATTCTCAAGCATATAACAATTAAGCACACAATATATCAAGTATATAAAGATAAAGACAATATTAGCTTGCAAGATATAAAGACAAGTAAGAGATAGAGAGAGCAATCGCAAACACGGGAGATTTATTTCGAGGTTCGAGCACACTTGCTCTACGTCCCCGCCTTCAACACTATGAAGGATTTCTACTAAAATCGATCCCACCGGTTCACTCGGTGCCGCAACACCTACAAGGAACTCACACTAGAACTCTTGGACTCTCTAGTCTCTCTCTTGTTCCTGCAAGAACAAACACACGCAAGCACGCAAGCTTGCCGAGGCCACACCTCTACACCGAGTTCTCACTAGAACCCGAAACAACGCGAACCCGCAAGTCCGCCTCCTCAAATCAAAGATGAGTACTTGGTGATCACAACACTTTGATCACCTAAAATCACTCTTACAACAACTCTCTTATAGGATAGATATATCAATTGAAAGCTCAAGTACGTGTGAGAAAAATAAGGATGGAATGTGTGGTGAAAAACTCAAAAATCACTTTTGAAAACACTCTTGCTAAACTTCTTTTTGAATTGGAAATATTTGCTCTCAAACTAGTGGAGAAAACCTCTGAAATAGGTGGGAAAACTAGCTTTAAAACTCTCCAAAAATCTTATCTAAAATAGCCCAAGAAAGCCCTGTTGGCCCAAAGGCCTTCCACCCTAGTTTGATGATGATTAACTCATGTAGTTATGTTTACTAATATTCTTGTGTTTTTAGTCTCAGATCTTATAACAAGATGTTAGTTTGGTAATAGGTTCAACAAGAGGTGTTTGGAAGCTTCACAAGTGATTCCAGGGCTCAAGCTTCAAGATCACACATTGCCTAGCCCATGGATGAAGTTTTGGATCGGGTCTACTTGAAGATGAAGATCGTCAAGAAGACTTAGGTATCCATAGTTTTGATAGTGTGTTTAGATCCATTTGTAAAGCTTAGTATAGTTGATATGCTCAAGTGCACATAACACACGCGTTTTATGTTTGGTTTTTGGTTTTCATGAATAGTTAATCAAAACAAGTTTAAATTGATATATGTATAGTTGTTTCATTCTATACATGCATGCTTAATTTTTAAACAAACTTTTTTGACTTTCCTATTCATGTATTGAAAAATCCAAGTTTGATAAAAAATACATGTTTTGGTTTTTGGTAAAAATGATAAAACACAAAAATAGTTCATATTGATTGATATTTGAGCTAAACTTTTTATCACATGTTTATATATCAATGCAAAATGATAAAACTATTTTTGGGTATTTTTACAAGACTTAAAAGATTTTTAGAAATATTTTTTACATGTGTTTCGTCCCAGAACAGTGGCTGACAGGCCAGGTCGGCCGACCGCACGGGTCGACCGCACCTAAGGCCGGTCGACCCATGAGGTCGACCGACATGCACAAACTTGTGCACGTTTGGCAGACATAGGGACGGTCGGCCGGGCGGCCGACCGGACCTGAGAGCTCTGCTCTCTGTTTCTGGCGGTCGGGCGGGCGGTCGACCGAGATGGCCCAACGGTCATATTTCTGACCGTTAGCGGTCGGCCGGCCGGCCGACCGCTAGCCTGTCAGGCTGCCAGATCAGCCTAACGGCTAGTTTCTATTTTGGCCTATATAAACCCCATTCCTTTGGGATTTTGGCCAAGATTTTTAGAGCTGATTTTCTCCCATTCTCTGGTTTTAAAAACAAGTTTTAAAAAGTGTTTAAAGAGCAAAAAGATTCATTCTATTTGTATTTAAGTGTTTTGTTATTTTCAAAGAAAATAGGTTTTGGGAATTAGTTTATTGTACTTCATTTCTATATCAATTTGGTATTTTTCCTAAGAGATTTTCTTTAATCAAAACACTTATTTTTCACACTTGAGCCTATCTTCTATCCTAATCTATTTAGGATCTTTTTGTTTGTGGAAAAGGAGAGATTGTTTGTGGTTGAAAGAGACCACCTATTGTAAATCCTCATTATTTGGTTGCTCCCTCTTTGGTAGAGGTTGAGGTTGTGGATTTGAGGTAATTGGTTTTCTCCCTCTTTGGTAGAGGTGGAGATTGGTGTTTACTCCCTCTTGGTAAGGTGGAGTTGGTTGTTGGTTTGTATCCTCAAGTGTGAGGTGGATTGGTTGTTGTTTGGCTAAGGGCCTACCCCTCTTGTGTGAGGTGGTGTTTGTATTGAGAGAGGAGTTCGGTACTCCCTTTGTTGTAACAAATCCTCTTCGGTAGAGGTTCCCTCGGTGGGAGATAGTGGATTGGAAATCCTTTACGGTGGTGAAGGCGGGGATGTAGAGCAAGGTGCTCGAACCTCGAAACATATCTTGGCCTTTGCGTTTGATCCATTGTCTCTCTAACTCTCTCTCTCTTTTATTTGTGCAAAGCATCATTCATTCATTCATATCTTATTGCTTGCATTTGTGCCTTGCATATATTCATATTGCCTATTCATCCTATATGCTTGGTTGTTTGTGTGTGCCTCACTTGTACTTAACCACAAGAGCTTCATATAGCACCTCAACCCATATCTAGGGGAATCAAGAGGAGTTAGTCCAGAGCCCTTCATGGGGAATTCTGCTACACTTGTGTGTTGTACTAAGTGAGTTGCAATTAGTTTTTAAGCTTCCGCATTTAGCGCATTTAGTTCTCTAGATTAGCATTTACACCTATTCACCCCCCTCTAGGTGTTTTTCAATTGGTATCAGAGCCAACGCTCATGATATTAGGCTTAACATCCTAGGAGTGAGATCCATTTGTTTGCTAATCTATTGTTTGCACTTGCTTGTTTGCACACTCATATAGTTTACCATGGACTTCATGACCCCACCTAGTTTTGACCCTTCCAACATTGTTGTTTGGAAGTATAGGATGTCCATATACCTAAAGACCCTAGGTTTGCATGTTTTCCTTGCCACTACCAAGAGATGTTATCTTGGTGACCGCAAGCATATAGGGGCCAATGCACAAGCCCTTGAGGCCATTAGAAGCACATTAAATAAAGAATATCTTATGCTTGCTTCTAACTTTGATTCCGCATTTGCAGTGTGGAACATGTTGACAACCACCACCACCTCCAAGCTTCAATTGCCAATTCAACTGGAGGAGTCTAGTGGAGAATCCGACTCACAATGCTTGATGGTCCAAGGGAATGACTCCCTTGAGGTACAATCGGAATCTCAACTAAATAGTGATAATAATTGTGCTAGTTCTTCTTCTGATAATTTTGATGCTCATGCTTTAAATGAAGATTTTGAAAAAGTTAATAGAAAAATATAAGATTTTGAAAAAGAAAAGTCTAGAAATTGAAAAAGAAAATAAAAGTTTGAATTCTAGACTTGATTGTGTTTTGCAAGAGAAGGTTAAGGTCTATAATGAAAGGGATTCATTGAGATCTCAACTTGATCTTGCACTTAAAGAAAATGAGTTTTTAAAATCTAAAAATGATTGTGAAACTCTTTTGAAGAAAAATGAAAATTTGTCTTCGAAAGTTGATTTTGTTTTAAAAGAGAATGTTGCTTTGAAAAATAAAATTATTTCTATTTCAAATGATTTAAATGTTTGTTTAAAGAAAAATGATTGTTTGCAAATAAGATTGATGCACATGTTTGCCATGCTAGGGTAGTATCACACACTTCACCTATTACATGCCACACTTCTTTTTGATTGATAATGATATATCCATGCTTAAGAAGAGTGTAGATTGTTTGGGCTCCACTTTGAGCCAATGTGTTGTGGGCCACACACGTTTGGAATCTTTGTTTCGAAAGAAACAAGTTCCATCTATGCATGCACACCCATCACGGCATACACATGCTTCTCACGGACACCACCAACACATGTATGCTCATGTGTACACTTGTACACATTGTGGACGTAAGGGCCACCTTACTAAATTTTGTTATGATAGATTATATGTTTCAAATTTAGCAAATAAATTTGTTTGGGTTAGAGAAGGTACTAACCCTCATGGACCCAAAAGACAATGGGTACCAAAGACCACCCCTCCTTTATTTGATGTAGGTGTGGGCTCTCACATGACGTGAGAGTAGCGATACCTTAGAGTGGATGCGTTCCGTACTTAAAGGAAATCAATTGGATGCATCACTTTCAAGGGAAGTTTTGGTGGAGAAGACCACCATGTTTTGGAGACAAGGAGAGTTGCCTTCTAGGTTTTGGTAACGATTCCTAACTCCTCTTTATTGTTTTCATGCTTTTAATATTCATTGTTTATAGCATGTTTCATTGTTTAGTGATTAGTATGAAAATGCCATGTTAATTAGATTCTTGACATACATGTATAGTATTTGAGACACCCATGTTTAATATGGATTATTATTTTGTGTTCTCATATTTGATTAGCTATCATGTACATCATAAATCTAATAACATGTGGATATTTATAATAATCATGTTTATGTTTATCATGTTGATTTATATCTTGGTTTTATGCTTCATGTGTTGATTACATGTTTAGATGTTAGTTTTCATTAAGACTAGGATTTGTACTTGTGCATATAGTGGGCCACAAATAAATCTATATATGTTTGGGTTTGATTGCTTATTTGAACCCATTAGATGTGCTAGTATAGTCTAGTTTTGAAGATTCATACATTTTAAACTTGTTTTCTCATTTGGATTTGTTTTGTAGATCATGTGTTTTACATTTCATGTATATGTACACTTTGCCAGACCTTAAGTTATACATGTATACCCTTTGAGTCATTTGCCTTTCATGCAAATCTATATATATGGACTCAATTGTGTTTAGGGATATGTATGTATACTTATTGTGTTGACAATTCATACATATACCTTGAAATGAAATTTGTTTTGGTGAAAATTTAGTTTTTCTTGATTTCGTGTTTATTTGTTTAACTTCATGTATATGTCTATTTTATCCAAATTATTATTATACATATACATCCTTTTTGAGCCACGCGCCTTAATGCATATATTTTGTGGACTCGTTGTGTTTTGGATATGTATGTACACTTTAGTTTGTATAAGACATACATATATCTTGAAGATTAAATAATTTTGATGATTTTCATTGTTTCAAGGAATTTTGAGCTTAATTGGAAATTTCATAATGCCATGTCACATACTACTTGTACACTCACCATTTTTTTAAATATTTCTCATGAGTATATTTTCATGAGCATGTATGGACTTTATTGAATATTGAGTGTTTTTAAGTGCTATGTGATTTACATGTGTTATATGAAAATTATTTTTAGTTTATTCCTTGCTTGAAGAATTTCGTACTAGTTAACAAAAATTTCCATTTTAACTAGTTCGTATTCTTCATTTTGATATGAGTTATACCATGCTTTTATTGTTATGTCAATTGGTATCATTGAACTCTTTCAATTGGTATCAATCTTGATTCTTTTGTATACTCATATGTGTTTATGTATGTATGCTTTCATTTCAATGGTATCAATGTCTATTGGTATCTATTTTTTTCATACATATATGTTTTATTTGTGCCTACTATATTCCTATATCTTAGAGTACAAATATTTGTTTATGCTAAGCTTGAAAACCTTAATGATTATCCTATTTCAATTGATTACTTTTAATTGGTATCAAGCCTAAGCATTGTTTCAGTTTGTTTTTTTTCATAAAGGGGGAGAAAATTTGACTTTCATATTTCAATTGGTATTTGATTTCCACTCCCACACTTTATGATTGGAAATTTGATGTTTATTTTAAGCATATGATATCACAATCAAAATTGTTTATATGGCTTAAAAAGAAAAATATTCTCTTTTTGATATCAAGATGTCTTGTGTTTTAAATTGGTATCTAAAAATTTTGTTTAAAGAAAAATACAAAAGTTTTGATTTATATTGACTATATGCAAGGAGAGCTTAACATCTCTTCTACATATATCTCATGTTGAGTGTATCTTGTATTGGGAGCTTGACATCTCTTCTTTATGTGATACATGTGTGTAGGGGGAGCTTCACATCTCCTCTTATGCATTACATAATATGTGTTATGTGGATTGGGGCTTGTCATCCCTTCTTCATGTAATGCATATGTGTAGGGAAGTTAACTTAGCGTCTTCCTCTTCATGAATGTATATAGCATATACCATTTGTTGATTGACCTATGTTTACTTTCAATTGGTATCAAGATGCTTCATTGACGTATTTTCAATTGATATCTTAATTGATTGTCACCCCTATTTGACTTTTGTTTTTGTTTTAGACAAAAAGGGGCAAATATTGTTTTTATTAACCCTTTTTGTTGATTCATTGTTTCGAACAAAAAGGGGGAGAAAAATTCTTTGATTTAGTTTTGCTTTTACCCTTTATTGATGATTGATTCTTTGTATTAAAAAAAAAGGGTGAGAAAATTTTGTTTTTTTTTGATTGTTTACCCCTTTGTTAATGATTGACAAAAAGGGGGAGAAATATTTTGAGTTTATAAGATTTATATATGCATAGTTATGTTTTTGCATATATTAAGTTTAATTTAGTTTAATTTAATTGGTATTTAGAGCATGTTGTGTTTTTGAACATTTCATTTGGTATGTAGAACCTTTTATTGTTTATGCATATCTATGCATTCATGTTTAATATTCATTGCATATTATGTTTATTTGTTTATGCATGAGTTAAGGGTGAGCTTCTTTGAAGCTTAACTTTAATCCATGCATATATAACTCCATGAGTTTTGTCATCATCAAAAAGGGGGAGATTGTTGGCCCAAAGGCCTTCCACCCTAGTTTTGATGATGATTAACTCATGTAGTTATGTTTACTAATATTCTTGTGTTTTTAGTCTCAGATCTTATAACAAGATGTTAGTTTGGTGATAGCTTCAACAAGAGGTGTTTGGAAGCTTCACAAGTGATTCCAGGGCTCAAGCTTCAAGATCGCACATTGCCTAGCCCATGGATGGAGTTTTGGATCGGGTCTACTTGAAGATGAAGATCGTCAAGAATACTTAGGTATTCATAGTTTAGATAGTGTGTTTAGATCCATTTGTAAAGCTTAGTATAGTTGATATGCTCAAGTGCACATAACACACACGTTTTATGTTTGGTTTTTGGTTTTCATGAATAGTTGATCAAAACAAGTTTAAATTGATATATGTATAGTTGTTTCATTCTATACATGCATGCTTAATTTTTAAACAAACTTATTTTGACTTTCCTATTCATGTATTGAAAAATTCAAGTTTGATAAAAATACATGTTTTGGTTTTTGGTAAAAATGATAAAACACAAAAATAGTTCATATTGATTGATATTTGAGCTAAACTTTTTATCACATGTTTATATATCAATGCAAAATGATAAAACTATTTTGGGTATTTTTACAAGACTTAAAAGATTTTTAGAAATATTTTTTACATGTGTTTCTGTCCCAGAACAGTGGCTGACAGGCCAGGTCGGCTGACCGCACGGGTCGACCGTACCTAAGGCCGGTCGACCCATGAGGTCGACCGACGTGCACAAACTTGTGCACGTTTGGCAGACACAGGTCCGGTCGGCCGGGCGGCCGACCGGACCAGAGAGCTCTGCTCTTTGTTTAAGGCGGTCGGCCGGGCGGTCGACCGAGATGGCCCAATGGTCATATTTCTGTCCGTTGGCGGTCGGCCGGCCGGCCGACCGCTAGCCTGTCAGGCTGCTAGATCAGCCTAACGGCTAGTTTCTGTTTTGTCCTATATAAACCCCATTCCTTTGGGATTTTGGCCAAGATTTTTAGAGCTGATTTTCTCCCATTCTCTGGTTTTAAAAATAAGTTTTAAAAAGTCTTTAAAGAGCAAAAAGATTCATTCTATTTGTTTTTAAGTGTTTTGTTATTTTCAAAGAAAATAGGTTTTTGGGAATTAGTTTATTGTACTTCATTTCTATATCAATTTGGTATTTTTCCCAAGAGATTTTCTTTGATCAAAACACTTGTTTTCCACACTTGAGCCTATCTTCTATCCTAATCTATTTAGGATCTTTTTGTTTGTGGAAAAGGAGAGATTGTTTGTGGTTGAAAGAGACCACCTATTGTAAATCCTTATTATTTGGTTGCTCCCTCTTTGGTAGAGGTTGAGGTTGTGGATTTGAGGTGATTGGTTTGCTCCCTCTTTGGTAGAGGTGGAGATTGGTGTTTACTCCCTCTTGGTGAGGTGGAGTTGGTTGTTGGTTTGTATCCCTCAAGTGTGAGGTGGATTGGTTGTTGTTTGGCTAAGGGCCTACCCCTCTTGTGTGAGGTGGTGTTTGTATTGAGAGAGGAGTTTGGTACTCCCTTTGTTGTAACAAATCCTCTTCGGTCGAGGTTCCCTCGGTGGGAGATAGTGGATTGGAAATCCTTCACGGTGGTGAAGGCGGGGATGTAGAGCAAGGTGCTCGAACCTCGAAACATATCTTGGCCTTTGCGTTTGATCCATTGTCTCTCTAACTCTCTCTCTCTCTCTCTCTCTTTTATTTGTGCAAAGCATCATTCATTCATTCATATCTTATTGCTTGCATTTGTGCCTTGCATATATTCATATTGCCTATTCATCCTATATGCTTGGTTGTTTGTGTGTGCCTCACTTGTACTTAACCACAAGAGCTTCATATAGCACCTCAACCCATATCTAGGGGAATCAAGAGGAGTTAGTCCAGAGCCCTTCACGGAGAATTCGGCTACACTTGTGTGTTGTACTAAGTGAGTTGCAATTAGTTTTTAAGCTTCCGCATTTGGCGCATTTAGTTCTCTAGATTAGCATTTACACCTATTCACCCCCCTATAGGTGTTTTTCAAGCCCCCTTTTATAGGCTAACCAAAAACTAGCCGTTGGGCCAAATCAGCAGCCTGGACGGCTGTCGATCGACCAACTAACGGTCATATTTCTGACCGTTGGGCCAGCGGTCGACCGTGGCCTGGATACAGAGAGCAGAGCTCTCTGCCGGTCGACCGCTCGGTCAACTGGTCGACCGGGGCCATTTCCAGAGAGCAGAGCTCTCTGGACGGTCAACCGGGTCGGTCGACCGGCCCTCCAGCCAAACTAGGCATGCACGCTTGACCGACTCGGTCGACCGACTCCTGGCTCGATCGACCGTGCGGTCGACCGGCAGAAGCCAAACAGTCTATTTTTAGGGATTAAAAACTTGGTATTTTTCCTTCAATAAAATCCCATAAAATCTCTAAAAAATCTACAAAAATAAGTTCAGTATTATACTTAGATATACAAACATGTTTGAGTAAAATCAAACCATGTTATGAACATTTTAAACTATTTTTGTAACTTAGAAATTTTGACATAAAACAAAAACCGTATTTTTCCAAATTGATTTTTTCAAAACTTCTCCAAATACAAAAACAAGATATGGATATGATCCACTACACATACATGTTGAAATATCTATGTTTTTGACATTAAGATCTAAAATAGTTTTGGTTAAACATATGTATATAAGAAACTCCAAAACCAAAACTGTATTTTTCCAAAATGAAAAACTCTTTTCCAAAATGAAAGTTCTTTCATGAAAATAACTAAATTTTGTGTGTGAGTGTATAAGGTATACTTGAGCAATCCACCAACTATTCTATCCTTTACATTTTATCTAAAAACAAAGTCTTAACAAAACAAACCAAGACACAAGTCTTCTCTTGAAGGGCTTCACTTGAAGTCTTCTTCTCCTTCTTGACTTGGTCCAAACTTGATCCAATGAGCTAGACTCCTCTTGAGTACTTGATGTGGTCTTGATGCACAATCTCTTGAATCAAACCGTGCTAGTTCCAAAACTTGACTTGAAATCCTTTGTTGAAGCTAAACACCTACTAAGATCTTGATCACAAATCTGAGACTAAATAAACACAAAATCATTAGTACTATAACTACATGAGTTAATCATCATCAAAACTAGAGTGATGGGCCTTTGGGCCAACAAGTTTTAGTTTATGAAAAATACCGTTTTGGTTTTGAGCTTCATTGTATACATCTTGATTTTCATGAATAGATTTCATCAAAACAAGTGTACATAGTTTATATGTGTATTGGATTTTGTCTATATACATTATTGCTTAATATTGTCTAAAAACTTATTTGATGTTTCTATATTATATGTTTAAGTTTTGTATTTAACAAAACTTTGTTTAGAGATTATTGTCAAAAGCATAAATATTTCATCTTATATGTGTATTGGATCATATCCATACATGCTATGCTTCAAAAGTGTTTTAATATCTTGTTTTTATATTTGGACAAGTTTTGGAAAAATTGATTTTTCATTTAAAAGCTTGATTTTGAAAAATACTGGTTTTTTGTTTAAAGCTTAATTTGTGTATGCAAAAATAGTTCAACATGCTTGTAATATGTGTTGATTTTTGATCATATATATTTATACTTTAAAGTATTTCAATGAACTTATTTTTATGGATTTTTATATAATTTAAATAAAAGTTTAAGGTTTTAAAAAGACCAAGTTTCAAATCCTTTTAAACCTGACCTGGGCTTCTAGCGATCGACCGACCGGTCGACCGAACCAGAGGTCAATCGACCGAGCGGTCGACCAATGTGCACAGAACATGCACAAAGCCCTGGCTTGAGGGCCAGTCAATTGATATAGAGAGCTTGCTATCTGGATCTGACCCCGGTCGACCGACCAACAGAACAGTGTTCTTTGGTTCTTGCCTCGGTCGACTGAGCGATCGACCGACAGGTCAAGACCTGGGTGCGGTCGACCGGACGGTCGACCGGCAACCCTAGCGGTCTGAAAAATGACCATTGGCCGGTCGACCGATGGCCATTTTGGCCAGAAACTGATCCCAACGGCTAGTTTTCTGAACCCTATAAAATGGGGTTCTCTTGACCAATTTTGGATAAGATTTTAAAGAAGTTTTAGAGCCAGTTTTTTTCATCTCTTTTAGAGTTTTTCTCCACATATTTTTAGGCTAAAACTTACATATCAAAAGGAGAGTTTTAAAGAGTGTTTATCTTGAGCTTTCAAAGAAGTTTTATTGAGTTTTCCTCCACTTATTCTATCTTGTTTCTCATACAAGCTTGAGCCATCTATAGCTATATAAATTCTCTAGGGATCCTTATTTGTGAGAGTAGTTTTTGTGATCAAGAGAAGTGATCGCTAGTGTTTCACCCTCTTTTATTGGGAAGGGTAGAGGTGCGACCTCAGCAAGCTAGTGTGCTTGCGTATGTTGTTCTGAAATGAGAAGTTAAGTACTGGTGCTTTAATTTTCTCAATTCTACCGCTATAATAAGTAGCTAAGCTGGTCGTGATCCACAAAGAGGGATGCGATGAAATTTTTTGGCATAGTTTACAAAATCAGTTAAAAACTCCTCTTTGTTTCGAAAGAGGAAAAGAAAGGAAAACTAAATCCGAAGAAGAAGGAGAAAGAGAAGAAGAAATAAAAGAGGAAAACTTTGGTGTTATGAAGTTGGGTTTTAAAAATAAAAGAAAAGAACAAAATAAAAGAAACATCGTGGCTAATTTTCCTACTAATAACTCTCATTCTCATACTTATCTCTTGGGATGACTGTCTCACAATGGATTCTTGGCAACAACTGATCTTAAGTCGAAGGTGTTCACCGTATGGCACATAAGATCTGATTCACCCCATTCTACGTTACATCATCAAGAATCGTTAAGGCTATGCATGAAATGATATAAAGTAAGGGTTTGATCCATCATCCTAAGCCATCAGTGACTCTTACAAGAGCAAAGCCTAATCGAGACTATTAGATTCATGTGGATACAATACAAACCAGAGTGAGTATGTTAATAGGTTAGTAGGAAAATAGACATGTGAAAAAACTAAGTATTCATTTGGAAAAGATTAAAGAGAAAAATTATAAAGAGAAAGGGGTAAAACTTTTCATAAACTGTCCCTAACTATTACAAGTTCCTCTCTTTTTCTCATGAACTTCTATCTCTATTCTGATCCTAGATTTAAAAAGAAACAGAAAATTACATTAAAAAAGAAAAAAAATCCTAAACTAAACCTAGAGTGAAACATTAGCCTAAATTCTCTTTGCTTTCTCCTCTGCCTCTGGTGAAGTATTTATAGGAGAAAATCATGTGTCTCAAATGCGTTGACTAAGTGGATAAAAATGCTGAACCAATAGCTCAGAGACTGTCGATGAAAATCGGCTTTTGCCACATTTTTGAGGGAATTCTGAGTCTGTTGGCTCAGGTTTTTTGGTGACATAAATCCCTCATGTAGTTGTCCGGGCTTCTTTCTCTAGGATTGCTTTCAGGTCCTGGGATCTTCAGATTATTCTCGTTGATCTCTTGGGTAAATAAATAAATCCTTAAAAATCCAAATTATATGAGATATTTTTGAGTTTTTCTACTACTTCTCTATTATTACAGTCTGCACACCATTAGACAATAAAGAGTTTAAATAGCGGACTTTATTACAATTAAAATCTCAAAATGTAATAATAAATATGCAATATTAGTGAATAATCACACTCCCACACCTATTTTTTGCTCGTCCTCGAGCTAAACAAGAAAACTAAGATTAAGAGATTATTTAGCCACTTTCGCAGGTCGTGTGACTACATTGAGCATGTGCAATAAGCCTTTAAACCTCTAAGTTACCCTTAGAGAATTTGTTGTAGTCTCCTAAGGGTTTTCAATGAATTACACCCACAAATTCATAAAAGAAAGAAAAACAAAGTGTTAGTATTTTGAAAATACATATTGAAGGAGGGAGAAAGTCTTTGAAGAATTCTTGAAAAAATTTAAATGATCTATAAGTCATAAAATTACCAAACTATTCATTCCTAAACTTAGTCTCTATATAAGAACTTGTCATCAATCAAGGTAAGGATTCCAGTTATATTTTTCACTCAATCTATTTTTTTACCTTAAATCATATGCACCTTTTGTGATCGTGAATATTGACTCGGGATTCTTCAACTCAAACTCTTATACTTTATTAATATGTTTATGGTGATATTTATCCCTTAGATTTATTGGGCTTTCTCATTCTCCCATGTAACGAGCCTTTGGCCGGTGACTCTTAATTGAATGATTTTAGGGCACCAGGTGAGAAAAAAGCCCTCAGACTTAAGAACTCAAGCAAATAAGCCCACAAAATTAAAAGTTTTATTGGTGATATGAACCACTTTTAGTCGTGAATACATTTGCTTTACGAGGTACAACTACCCAGCTTAATCAAAATATATATATTTTAATTTTTTTAAGGCACAAGCGTCTTTGTTTTGAATCAAAAGTCTGTAAGTGCATGTACAGAGTGCATATTTCATCAATGCAAAATCAAGACCAAATTACTTTTCCAATTTTTCTTCCTAAACCTAAAAATCAAACAAATAATCTTATTTTGATGAAGTATTAAGAAATCTTAATTATGATTCCCCTACTTCTGAAGATTAAATTAATTTCTTTTTACAAAAATAAGTTCCCACTTCAAAAAGTTTTTTTAAAAGCAAAGAAAAAGTTCTAATAAAAAGTTTGAAAATAAGAAAAAGAGAAATTTCTAAAAGAAAAAGGAAAATCTTTTTTTAATTTATACAAAAAAGAAGAAAACCTATGTTAGTAAAACCCTCGCCCACATATATCTCATGCATTGTCCTCAATGTATGAATGAAATGCATAATTGCATGAAAAACAGAGAGGAAAGGAAAAATGTCACCTCATGGTGGTGGTTCCGATGGTTGTCTATTTAGTGCAAGCGTTGCTGCCCAATTAAATGGATGCGGAGTTCGCATGAACTCACCTTTGATCTCTATTCAGTTAAAAGTGTTATAACCCTTGAATTAAATAGGATCATGTAAGATCCTATCGTGAAAGTTATCCCAGTTAAATGCCCAATCTTGGTACATTATCTCAGACTTTTATTGTCCTACATCTTGGTCCAGTAATGGAATATGATTCGGTGAAATGATTAATTTGAGCTCAAAAGTGAAAGGTACAATCAAAATGGACTCAGAGAGTTGATTTAAATCAAGTTGAGATTCGAGAGTCAGATTTAGTTCAAAAGTTGGGTCCAAATCAAAGAATTTAAGTTCATATTCAAATCCAACCAATAGAATGTGACTTTGTAAAATTGGTAATTCAAGTTCAAGATTTATAGGTATGGGAATTAATGTTGGCTCAGGAATATGGTTCAAATCAGGTAAGGATATAGGAGTCAATATTGATTCAAAAATTGGAATCGAATCACAAAATTGAGAATCAGGGTCACATTCTTATTCAAGTTCAATTTTATTGAAGTAAAAACTTTCCAATTTGTCAAAGGTTTAGTATTGATCAAGTTTAAGATGGTGTGATGAAATCGAATCTTGGTTAAAACTTCCAAGGCACCATGATTCTTAAGTCTGGTCAATATGGCTAGAGAATTAGAAATGGTCAATACTTGGTTAAATAGAGTTTTCTCATTCCTGTCATTCATTTGGTTGAACAACTGACTCATTTCTATTTCTACCTTATTGATGGACTGGTTGAAAATATTTTAGGAGTGAAGCATGGCTTTTATATTATTTTTCAAGCCTATTGATTCCTCGTTTTGTTGCCGTGAGACTTGAAAAAGGGAGTATGAATCTTGATCTTGGAAGTTGTGAGGGAACTGTTAGTTTGTCATGTCTTGAAACTGATTTTGGGACTCAAGCAAGGCTTCTATACTCTTAATCAATTCAGATTTTTCTTCAATGGGTTGATCTTGTTAAGGTATCTATGAAGCTAGATGTTGGAAAGATTGTGAAAAGAGTGGTTAACAATATGACTAGGGGAGGGTGTATCCCTATTGACTCAATGAAAAGTAGAGACGATTGTTCCAATCTTGGTCATAATTCTCTGAATAGGGATTGTATTGAGTCGGATAAAACCAATCTGACATATTTTGGCCGGTTCATATTATTCAATGCCGAGTTAGAGATATCCAAGTCAAAAGAGGTCGGGGTAAAAAATAGATTCATATTAGCATGGAAAGAATTAGGATTATAATTGATTTCACATAAAATAACAAAAATAAATAAAAACAAACAAACAAAAAGAAAGAAAAATCAAGCCTATGTTAGGGACAAAACTCAATTGGAGGTATCCGTGTAGAGCAACGGGACTTAATTTCGTCAAACCACTGGTCTTCGATTATTTTGCCTCTTATTAACCAACGTTAGACGCTGATTTGACCAGAGTCAACTCTAATAACTCCCTCCTGAGATCAATCTCCTATTGAATCTAAGATGTCCATAGGGCTAACGTCTAGTCAATTTTAGTTAAGCTTGGGTTAGTGAGTGTAGTTGAGATGATTTTTGGGCTAAGAAAGGGTAATGACTCCACTACCTTATCTTGTATATCAGATTTGCCCATAAATCATTTTCATGCATGTGTACAGATATGCAGCAAAAACACTCAAAGTAATGTAAATCACACCAGAATATTTTTTATACTAATGTTATGCTCACATACCTTTGCTCCAGCACTCTTCAATATTAATTGAAAGTAAACGAATTAAAAAATGCTATAACATCCAAACTCTAACCATTTTTAGAATTTAAAATTGCGGCTTACAATTGAGTTAAAATAGTGTGCAGTGTGATTAGTGTCTAATATTGCATATTTCATATCACATCTTCACATTTATTTTATATAAAATATTGCTAATAATGGTTTTGTTATGTGTTCCTAGGTCCATGGTGTGGAATGAGAAAAAAACCCAAAATCACTATTTAATTGGTAATTAAAAGCCTACAAAGGTAGCCATTGACCTTGGAGGGTGATTCTGCCAAACCTGAGTGCTCAAAATCAGAAGCCAAGAGGTATAACTAACAGGGGGCGAAGTGATAGCACACAGCAGGCGGCGCCGCACGCGCAACCTTAGTACAGCCACGGAAACGTGGGTTTTGCCGCATTTTCGTGGCAGTACTGGCGCCGTTGTGCCAGTACTTCAGGCCAGGGATTGTCCCCCGGCCCTTTTGTTCCTGATGCCTATAAAAGGCCCCTTGGTGCTCTTCACTGGGGGATATCTAGAGGTAGGGGTTTGATGTTAGTTTGTTTTTAGGAGTTGTACTTTGTTTGTGTTTTCTTCTTCTTCTACCATAGTTTAGCCATTAGAGTGAAAGAGAGTGTGTGTATAAGTTGTATTTGAAGGTGGCAATCTTATACAAGTAATACTTCTCCTTCTTTTTTCTATCACTTGGTGTTTTTACTTACTTTTACTTGTCTTAGTGTAAAACTTCTTTTCTTTACTTCTTCTCACTTGTTTTTCTTACTCATGTCCAGCTAACTTTTACATTGTATGGGATAACTAGCTACTAACCCACTAATCTCTAACAACTTGATTGATAACCCAAATGAGTCATTAGTGTAAAATAAGCCTTGTGCAAATAAGAGTTATGACATTTTAAGACGAGGGTTCTAAATCTAACTTACTTACAAGTATTACCATTCTTATATTTCATGCTTAACTGTTTTTGATGATTTATAGATTGTAAACCTTATTTGTTTTCGTAAGTTAGAGATATTCTGATTAATCTTTGTCGATACTATTAGTGCACTTGTTTCTTCCCTTATTCTCGCCTTCAGTTGGATCTTGATAAGGGAATGTTCAAGTTTTGCTATGTAAAGCCAAGTTAAAGGAAGAACTTTCATTCGATCTCCAACATGAATAGTTCTTATGCATAAAGGTTATGCCTGCCTATGATCTATTGTGAGGCTACATCTTCAAGAAATTAGAGATTAGTGGAAGCACTTAATAGGAAGTTAGCCATGCGTTTTTACCTTTAAGAAAACTCACTTTTACATCAAACCAATTCAAGAAATTCTTGAAACTACACTTATTTTCTTTTCAATTTTTATTTGAGATAAGGAACTTTTTCTTTACTTTGTACAAAGAAGCCGCACTAAAGCTTTCATCGCTCCCCTCCTTGTGGATACGACCCATATAGCCACTTTGCTATTACGGAAGAATCACAAAAGTAGTAAAATCGATCATCAATTCTTTACTTATTTTTATGCATGCTTTTTTCCAATCAAATTTTGGCACCGTTACCGGGGAGGGAACGACTTTATTGTTTAGACACTAAAGATTCTTCTTTGTTTTTGTGTGTTGGAGAATTTACCAATGAGCTAACTAGAACGGGAAGCAAGATTGGTGGTTAAAGACATTGCATGAAGAATTCATTTGCCCTCGGAAAAATCATGTAAAAGCAAATTTTTTTGATTGAAGTACTCACAAAAGCTCTTCTGCAGGGCTGCCGAAAATTGTTCAAATTTTTTTTAGCTCACTTGCATGCTTCACCTTTACACTTGTAATAACTCAACAGAAATCTATTTGTTTCTAAAGTGAAAATCAGATTAGACTCTTGCATTTAGGGCACGTGTCTATTTCAACATTTCAATTTTTGTTGAAGAGTGCTGGAGAAAAGTACGTGTGTATTTCATATAGAATAGGACTAACATTTTGGAGTAATTTATCGCTTTTGAGTATTATCTTGTTGTGAATACACTGTACACTTGCACAATTGACATTAAGGGCAAAACCCAAATAAACAAAATAAGGTGGGGATTTCATCACCCTTCCTTAGCCTAAAAACCATCTCCAAGTGCACTCACAATCTCAAGCCTGATTAAAAGTTGATAGACATTGGCCCTAGGTACTCTCAGACTCACTAAGAGATTAACTGAGGGTGGGAATTGCAAGAACTATGCTCCTGCAAAATCGGTGTCTAAGGAAAGAGGATTGAGAGGTTAAGCCTCGAAAGCTCCGTGGTTTGGTTTGGCGTAATTAAGACCCGAGGCTCACGCCCGGATACCTCCCACCGAGTTTTGCCCTTTCCTGACCGAATAGCTTGTGGTCTAATTCCTGCAACAACCTCCCCCAGAGAATCGACCAGTTAGGAGTCATCTAGGTCCAGGTACCTTAGACTAAGGCTTGGCAGTTGTTTCTCTTTCTTTTGTTTATTTTTATTCTTTTCGATTGTTCTGTTGTTTATACGTTATTTGTCGTGTGCTGCATGCAAGAGTGGGTGAGAGATCCTGCAACTTTCATATTAACCAGAAACACTTCTCTGCCCCTGCATCCAGAATTAGTGATGGCATCGCTACATAACAGGTTTTACCCAATTAGAACTTCACTGCCATCTTGTATAAATCTTCCTGAGGCGAATGGTAATAACTTTGAGTTGAAACACCAATTCATCAACACTCTTCTGAAATTTCACGATTTAGAATCAGAGGATGCATACTTCTTTATTAGGAAATGTGAAGATGTATGCCTCATGATGCGCATTCCCCAGCTAGGAGATGATGCCGTTAGGTTACGTTTCATTCCCTTCTCCCAAAGGACCAAGCTAAGAAATGATTGTATAGCTTGGCTGTGGACTCAGTCACAATGTGGGATGACTTCGTCAAGGCCTACTTGAAGAAATTTTACCCAATCCACAAGACTGCCCTCATCAGAAAGAATATCATGCAATTTAGGAAAGAACAGAGCATACGATTCTGGAGATACTTTGAGCGATTCAAAGATCTCTTAGCTCAGTGCCTTCATCATGGTGTACAGAAATAACATTAGTACAAAATTCTCTATGATGGTTTGGATTATCAAACAAAACCTTGTTAGAAACCATGTGTCAGGGGGGTTCTTGCAAAAGGATAAAAATCAGGGTTGGGATTTGTTTGAAGGTCTAACTGAGAAAACCCTACAATGGGAGCCAACCGCTGAGAAACCAAGAAATTCACAGTCTATAGCTTCTAAAGGAGAGCTCCTATCCTTAGAATCATCCATAACTGCTGAAGCTAAGATTACAGTTTTAATGAGGAGATTAGAGGCTGTAGAAATAAAAGAGCCAGCCAACGTCAACCAAATCAACCCACCACAATTCAAAATCTAGGTTGTTCATATTGTTAGGCACTGAACCATATTTTCGAAGAGTGTCCCATTTTTCAGACTCATCAAGTACCGTCGGAACACATGAATGCGGCCTACTCAAGGCCACAACACAATCCCTACTCGTAGACTTACAATCCCTGTTGGAGAAATCACCCGAATTTCTCTTAGGCCCCAAACAATTTTCTCAGGCCCAATTTTTCCAACAATCTTCACCATCCCAATCATCAAATTTTTCCAGTCAAGCTCCATCTTCCTCCTTTCAAAATTCACCAATGGAGAAAAAATTCAGTAAATTGGAGAAGAGTATGGAGGCATTCATGAAGTCCCAAGCCGTCTTCATGCAAAATCAAGGACAGATATTGAACAACCATTCATAGGCCATATTTAGATTGGAAATAAAGATGAGTCAATTAGCAAACTCTCTAAGTGAAAGACCCAAGGGTACTTTACCTAATCAGCCGCTAGTCAACCTTAAGAATTCCAATCAAGCTTATGAAGTTTAGGATCCTCAGATCAACCAGTGTAATGTTGTTCACACACTTAGATCAGGAAAGAAGGTGGACAACCAGGTCTACCAGCAGAAAAATTCTATCCACATTGATCCTACTCCTGCCTCCACATCTGCTAGCTCCTCTCAATCTACTCCGCAAAAGTCTGACAAGAACACAGCTACTGATCAAGTTCACAACCCTGTAGCACCCTTTCCTAATAGGCTTAGGAACAATAATAAAAATATGCACATAAAAAGATACTAGAGATGTTTAATCAGGTCAAATTGAATGTGCCTCTTCTTGACGCTATCCAACAAATCCCAGCATATGCTAAATTTTTGAAGGATATGTGTACTAAGAAGAGAAAAATGAATGTGCCAAAGAAAGTATTCTTAGCAACCATCATAAGCGAAATTTTTTTTGGTCCTATTCCGGTGAAATACAAATATCCAGGTGTCCTACAATTTCTTACACCATAGGACAAACGAAAATTAGCCGAGCACTTCTTGACCTGAGAAAAAGTATCAACTTGCTACCTCTCTCAGTATACCAGCAACTTGGGTTGGGCGAGCTGAGTCTAACTCGAGTCACTATTTAGTTAGCCGATTGATCTGTGAAAATCCTCAAAGGGAAAATCACAGTTGTTCTTATCCGCGTCGGGGATTTCATCCACCCCATTGACTTCATTGTGCTTGAGACCCAACCTGTGTCAAATTCACGGTCTCAAACTCCAGTCATCTTAGGGCGCCCATTCCTTACTACAGCTAATGCCATAATCAACTGTAGGAATGAGTCCATGCGATTGACCTTTGGAGACATGACAAAGGAGGTCAATGTTTTTAATCTCAGAAAACAATCCAGGATATGGCTAAGGATAGAGGAAAGTGTTGGCCTTTAAGCCCAACATAAGTTCTTGACAACTCATCATGCTGAAGGGAATAGCATGGCTAACCCAACTCAAACGATAGTTGGTAAAGGTATATCAAATCCGTTGACAGCTGAAGATTTGCTAAAAATCCTAGGGGACCTGTTCCCGTTTGATTCCTCTCCAATGTCACTTACCAATTCCCGTCCATGGAATGGTAGGACCACATAAGAAGGTACTCATTTCCCTGACGAAATGACGAGTCAAACCTATCATGTTAACATTAAATCTCTGATAGTAAGATTCTAACTTACTCCCTGGTGATGAAAAAAATCAACATCCCTAGCAAATAAACTCTACTTATCATTCTCCTCAATAAGAATGACAAGGTTCACTAAAAATTACTGTTATGTTTAAACACCTCTAACAGTAACAAAATCCTGGTCATATTAATATTATACCTCTGACAGGCTGTTTCTCAAAATCCCCACGGAGTTCTCTGATATATAAACTTTCATGAGAATCATATTTCTTAGCTCCCTGGTGAGTCTCTAATAGACTCTCTTCAAAGTCTATTATTTCCCCTCAAGTCCTCAATGGACTTTTCTAGTTGTCACGTTAATAATATACCTCTAACAATTTCTTACAAAAATATCCGAAAGAGATATCAATTTTCTACAGAATTTATGATCAAACCTTATACCCCCCAAGGGGATTATTTCTTTTACCGTCATGTCCAGCTTGTCATCTCTGAACAGTAAAAATCCTAAGCTTGGTGGTTTCTCAATTGGTTATGTCCATTATTATCTCTGAACTGATAGATAACCAAGTCTCATCTTTCAGTTCAGTAAGGACTATTCCTTTGCCGATATGTCCAGTTCGCCACCTCTGAACGGCAGGGTTCTGAGTCTAGCAACTCCCAATCGGTTATGTTCATATTACCTCTGAACCAGCGGATACCTAGATCTCTCTTTCTTATGGTACTTCAACTGTCATGTCCAGTTTACCACCTCTGAACAGATAAGTCCATAACTTTATCCTCCTTTCCTCTATCAAGGTCAGGAGCTCTTACTGTCATGTTAACATTAAACCTCTGAACAGCAGATATCGAATCTGAGGTCCCTTAGTTGGTCATGTCCAGTCAACCACCTCTGAACCAACAAAACCCTCAATCTGATCTATCTTTGCAGTCCCTTGTGGACTACCTGCCAAGTTAATATGACTACCTCTGGCAGCGGATTCGAAGTTTAGTGTGCCTTAGTCTATCACGTCCAGGTTATCACCTCTGAATAGACGGGTCCCAAAAATTGGGTTCATCTCCATTTTGTCATCATGTCTAGGTCATCACCTCTGAATGACAAAATTTCTTATGTCTAGCTTGTCACTTTTAATTGGAAAATCCTAGGCTTCATTTGTCTTAGTTCAAACAGGAACTATCACGGTTGTGGTGTCTAATTCATCATAACTTATCTATAAATCTGATGATCTTTAATTTGTTATGTTAATATTTACCTCTGAATAGTAAAGATCGTCAAGCTCATTCTTTTCTATCCTCATCTCAACATGATTTGAGTCGAGCAATTTAGTAACTAATCCTATCAGTTCATCTGACTAGGCTAGTTATATCATCATTTCCTTTCTTGTTTAAGAATTGCAAACTCAGAAGATAAAATAAGTTGAAAATACAACAGAGGAGTCAAATAAAATTACTTTTTATTGATTCAAAAAGGGGGATACATGGATTACAAGCTACGAGGGTGCTTCGTAAGACTTGATCCATTCTTCAAGGATGGCTAGCTTATTCTTCCTCTCCTCAGCAGCTCTGATGAATGCCTGCGATCTCAACTCGGCCTCATTAAAGTTCGCTATATGGGACAGACGAGCCTTAATTTCAGCCAAAGTTGCCCTCTCTACTAGCTCCTGTTGCAGGATTTCGTCATTTTGGGCCTTGAGTTGCTCTAGCCGAGCGATCTCCTCAAGACGCACCGGTTCAGCCTTGGACAGAAGAAGATTGGCTCTCTTGATCATCTCCTTGGCCTTCTCAATCTTATCCTCAGCGTCGAGAAGAGCACTATTAGAAGTGTCTATGGCATCTCCAATTTCTATCTTCCTTACCTCCAAGGATTTTAAATCTGAAGATATTGCCTTAGCTGCTTCCTATGCTGCAAGATGAGCTTCACGCATCTAAGCAGCAAGGCGTTCAAGTTGTTCATTAACTGAGGAGCCCAAATCTGAATTGCTGAGAAGGCGCCATTCGTCTACATCCCTCTCAAGCCTCGCCACCAGAAGCTCCAATGCAGCAGCCTGGTCATCCCCTCCAAAGTCTCGAATACTTTCAATATTTCGAGAGAGGACTATCTTTAAAGCAGAAAATGAGGTAGTCGAGCCCTTCAAGACCAAAGTGACGGATCGCTTTAAGCTCTTATAGAAGTTGTCATCTATCTCAGTCACAAATTCTTTCTCGGCTTCAGCTACTCCTGGTGAACAAGTAGTACCGAAGACAAAACTTCCACTGGCTTCACTGACATAACCGTAGAGAAAATAGCAGAAGCACTGGCTGGAGAAAGACGAGGGATTACTAGGGATCTTGGAGGAGTCCTTATCGAAACTACTACGCTAGCTACGATGGAAACAGGCTAGTAACTATTTCAGGAAGAACTGGCTCAACAACCAGTGTCAGAGATGTAGGGTTGGTAATTACCTTCAGCCCCGTGGTTGTCAGGATAGGTAGCGTCAAAGAAACCACTGGCATCTCACCTACCAATGCAGTTGGTGTTGGCCCAAAGGCCTATCACCCTAGTTTTGATGATGATCAACTCATGAAGTTATGTTTACTAATGATCTTGTGTTTAATTAGTGACAGATTCATTAACAAGATCTTAGTAGGTGCTTAGCTCAACAAAGGATAAAATGTCAAGATTTGGAGCTAGCACGGTGTGATCCAAGGAGCTTTTGGATCAAGCTTGGACCAAGTCAAGAAGATGAGAAGCCTTCAAGTGAAGACTTCAAGAAGATGAAGACTTGTGTCTAGGTATAAGATTTTGTTTTTGTTTTAGTTAAAAATGTAAAGGATAGATAGTTGGTGGATTGCTCAAGTATACCATGCACACACACTCTTGATTAAATTGTCTTTTCATAAAAGAATTTTCAGATTTAGAAAAGACTTTCATTTTGGAAAAACATAGTTTTGGTTTTTGATATTCAAAGTTATATGTTTCAACCAAAACCTTATTTAGAGCTTAATGTCAAAAACATAGATATTTCATCTTGATTGTGTAGTGGATCATATCCATACACACTATGCTTTAAAAGTATATCTTGTTTTTGTATTTGATGAAGATTTGAAAAAATATGTTTTGGAAAATATTGTTTTAGAAAAATACAGTTTTTATCATGGGCCAAATATTTCCAAGTTACAAAAATAGTCCAATCTTTTATAACATGCCTTGATTTTGTGCAAGCATGTTTGTATATCAAAGTATATTGGTAAAACTATTTTTGTAGATTTTTATGTATTTTATGGGATTTTATTTAAGCCAAAAAGACAAATTTTTTTATCCCAGAAAATTGTTTCAGGCTTCAGCCAAGTCGACTAGTCGACCTAACTAGTCGACTAAACCTGAAGTCGGTCGATCGGGCCGGTCGACCGACGTGCACAGACGTGCACGCCTGTGTGTATTGTTGGACGGTCGACCGTGCCGGTCGACCGCTCCAGAGAGCAGTGCTCTCTGGAAAGTTCGGTCGACCGCACCGGTCGACCGTGGCTCCAACGGTCAGAAATCTGACCGTTGGCGGTCGACCGGCCGGTCGACCGGCAGTACTGACAGATCCCAACGGCTATATTTTTCTGGCCTATAAATTGGGGGGTCTTGTCATTGTTTTCATATAAGATTTTGGAGTCTCTTAGAGCCAGTTTTTCCCAGACTTTTAAAAGGGTTTTCTCCACAAATTTGAGTGCAAATACTTCCAATCTAAAAGGAAGAATTTATCAAGAGTGTTAAAGAGATTTCTTGAGTTTTTCCTCCACCTTTCACATCCTTGATTTTCTCACACCACACTTGAGCAACCATTGATTATACATCCTATAGGTGTGTTGTAGTGAGAGTGCTTTAGGTGATCAAAGTGTTGTGATCACCAAAGATCTTTTCTTTGTTCTTTGTGGAGACGGGCAAGTGTGCTTGTCGTTGTTTTGAGTTCGGGTGCGGACTCGGTTGTTTGAGGTGCGGCCTCAGCGAGCCGGTGGGCTTGGGGTGTGTACGGGACTAGAGAGTCCGAGGGCTTGTAGGTGTTGCGGCACCAAGGAGAGATCCATTGGGATCGTGCATAGTGGAAATCCTTCGTGTGTCGAAGGTGGGGATGTAGAGCAAGTGTGCTCGAACCTCGAAACATACCCTTGTGTTTGCGATTGTTCTCTCTCTCTCTCTTTGTCTCTTGTTTATATCTTGCATTCAATTATTGTCTATCTTTATATGCTTGATATATTCATTTGTGCTTAATTGATATATTGCTTGGGATTGTGACTAACACTTGTATTCAACCAAGAGAGCCAACGCGGCACCTCAACCCATTCAAGGGGAATCTAGAGGAGTTTGTCCAGAGCCCTTCACGGGGAATTCGGCAACACTCTTGTGTTATACATAGTGTATTGTGTAAAAGTTTTAATTTGGTCATAATTGTTTTTAGCTTCCGCATTATTTGCATCATTCATCATTAAGTGACCATTAGATTAGCCATCACTTATTCACCCCCCCTCTAGGTGATTTATAATTGGTATCAGAGCTTGGTACACTGATTTGGTCTAACAACCTAGAGTTAAAGATCCTCATTTTTAGGCTAATCACAATATTTTGTACACACACCATGGACTTCATGTCACCTCCCACTTTTGATATTCTTAACATCCAAATTTGGAAGGTTAAGATGTCATTGTACCTCAAGGCCTTAGGCATTCATGTATATCTTGCCACTACTAATAATGCATATTCTTTAGATGGTAAGAATTTTGAGGCTAATGCAAAAGCCCTTCATGCTATCAAGTCAACCCTAAATGATGATTATTTATCTAGGGTTTCTAATGTTGAATCGGTTTTTGTAGTATGGAACATCATCACCTCCCTCGGCGAAAAAGATCTATACTATGCGGGGAGTGACTCGGATGTTGGAAGCGACACCTCCAACAAGTGCTACATGGTCCAAGGGGATAACCCCCTTGAGGTAAACTCCGAATCCGATGATGAGGACATGTCATATGATGAGCTATCTACTTTTTGTCATCTATTGCTTGAAAAATATGACATGATTAAAAAGAAAAATAAAAATTTGAAAAAGAATTTTGATGCCATGCTTAATGAAAAAGATTCTTTAGAAAATAAAATGGCATGCTTAGAAAAAGAAAACAATGATTTTAAAATGAAAATGTTTCCCTCATGTCAAAATTGAATGATTTATGTGAAGGGAACACTACTTTGAAAATAAGATTGATTTGGTGGAAAAACAAAGAGAAGTTATTTTTCAAGAAAATAAATCTTTGAAAAGAAAAATTTGTGAAAAAGAAAAAGATTTTGTTTCACAAAAGAAAAAGAAAAATGATTCTTTATCTCATCATGCTTTACATGCCACCACTAATGAGATAAATATGTTAAAAAATAAAATAGATAGTTTGAGCTCTAATTTGAGCACATGTGCATTCAATCATACTAAATTGGAGTCTTTGTTTTCAAAGAAACAAACTCCATCCATTCATGCACATCATCATGCTTATGTTGCACACCATGATCACACTCCTACACATAAGCATACTAAGGTGTACATATGTACACATTGTGGCCGCAAAGGCCATTTAGCAAAGTTTTGTTATGATAATATTAATTCTCTAAATTTTGCTAATTATAAAAGATTTTGGGTTCCTTACAAGTCTAACCCCAAAGGACCCAAGAAAATATGGGTACCAAAACCCCCACCATTTGCTTATAATGTAGGTGAGGGCTCTCACAAAACGTGAGAGGATTGGTGCCTTGGTAGTGGATGCAATAGACTTGATGGGCATACTTTTGGATGCATCGCTATCAAGGAGCTTTGGTGGAAAGACCACCATATTTGGAGCTTTGGAGTTGGTAACAATTTCTAAACTCCTACTTTTATGCACATGCTTTTAATTTCATATATCATATAGCATGTTCATATTTTTGTGTTTTTATGTGCTTTATGTGGTAATAACATGCTTAGATGTAGTTTTTATCAAAACTTGTATTATACATGTACAAATAGTGAGCTACATTTGTTTTATATATATATTTGCACTTCATGCTCATTTGTACCCACTATATGCGTATGTATAGACTAGTTTTGATGATTCTCATTTATACATGCTTTGCCAATTTCTTATGCTTTACTTCATGTATATGTATTTTTAATTCAAATCTAATAAATATACATGTATACCCGTGAGTCTCTTGCCTTAATGCAAACATCATTAATAGACTCTTTTAGATTTGGGATATGTATGTGTATTGTTGGGATTGGATTAATCATACATATACCATGAAGATTAGTGTTTTGATTAAAAATGATTTTTCGTGTTTTTGTTTGAAAATGTGACTTATGAGCTTCATTGACTATTTTCATAAAAATACTATTTACATGATCATTTAACACTCACATTTTTATTAAAAATATTTTGAGCCTTATAGACCATGAGTGCTTAAATTTTTATGTACCTAGTTATGTTTATGAAAAACATAAGATTTGATATATTTGAAGGATCTTTGACTAGTTTTCAAAAACAATTTATACTAGTTATTTATTCTTCAAATAATCTTTTTAGATTGACACATGATTCTAGTTTTTCTCAAAATTTGATGCTTCATGATTTGAATATTAGTTTATATGTTAGTTTTTGTCAACACTAGGATTTATACTTGTACATGTCGTCGGCCACAAATAAATCTATTTATATTTGTGCTTGAATGCTTATTTGAACCCATGAAATGTGCTTGTATTGCTTGGTTTTGATAATACATATATTTTTAAACTTATATTCCCCCTTTTTGGATTTGATTTATGATCATGTGTTTTTCATTTCATGTATATGTGTATTTTGCCAAACTTTAAGATATACATGTATACCCCTTGAGTCATTTGCCTTTAATGCAAATCTATTTATATGAACTCAATTGTGTTTAAGAGATATGTATGTATACTTATTGTGTTGTCAAAACATACATATATCTTGAAATATATTTTTTAATAAAAAATAAAAGTAAAAAAAAATTTGTGATGATTTTCATGTTTTCTTATTTAAAGGAATATTGAGATTAATTGACATTTTTGCTTTATTCCTTACTTGAAGGATTTCGTACTAGTTTTAAAATATTTTCATATTATCTAGTGTAAATTCTTCATTTGGTAGAGTTTTTCAAACTAAGCTTATTTTCAAATTTATTTTTGAAACCCCTACCATCAATGGGAGGATGGATGGGCGATTATGCCTTGTATGCTTCATTGAAAATCTTTTACCTTGTGCATATGAAGGGTGGTAGGTTATGAGATATACACTTGATTTTATTGTTATGTCAATTGGTATCATTGAATCGTTTTAATTGGTATCAATATGAACTTATTTGTATATACTCATATTTTGTTTCTTATATATGTATGTATCAATTTCAATTGGTATACTCATTTCATACATATATATATGATTTCCATGTGCTTAACTCACAATTGGCTCACATTTTTAAAAGCACAAAGTTTATGATGAAAAATTAAATTTTTGATCATATGTTTACTATTGGTATCAATATGCTTCAACTTCATATTTGTTAAATGTCAATTGGTATCAATATGTTTTACAAAAATGATTACCTTCAATATGTCTTAAAAATTTGTTTGTTTTACAAAAGCTCTGATACCTTTAAAAATTTTGTTTAAGAAAAATTAAAAAAAAAACATTTTGTTGATTTGTATTACCCTTATTGATCTCTTTGTTTATGACAAAAAGGGGGAGAAAAATTTGTTTGATTTGTTTTTACTTTGAACTCTTTGTTGATGATTGACAAAAAGGGGGAGAAGTATTTGAGTTTATATGCATGTTTTCATTGCTTAAAGGGGGAGAAGTATTTGGTATCTGTCTTCCTTGTTAGTTATGCATATATGTTTTGTTTGTAAATAGGAGAAAAAGATTTATTTTGTTTTATCTCCATACATTTGCATACATATTTATGAGCTTTATTGCATATATTTATTATTTATGTCTATGCATGAGTTAAGGGGGAGCTTCTTTGAAGCTTTACTTTAATCCATGCATATATAACTCCATGAGTTTTGTCATCATCAAAAAGGGGGAGATTGTTGGCCCAAAGGCCTATCACCCTAGTTTTGATGATGATCAACTCATGAAGTTATGTTTACTAATGATCTTATGTTTAATTAGTGACAGATTCATTATCAAGATCTTAGTAGGTGCTTAGCTCAACAAAGGATAAAATGTCAAGATTTGGAGCTAGCATGGTGTGATCCAAGGAGCTTTTGGATCAAGCTTGGACCAAGTCAAGAAGATGAGAAGCCTTCAAGTGAAGACTTCAAGAAGATGAAGACTTGTGTCTAGGTATAAGATTTTGTTTTTGTTTTAGTTAAAAATGTAAAGGATAGATAGTTGGTGGATTGCTCAAGTATACCATGCACACACACTCTTGATTAAATTGTCTTTTCATAAAAGAATTTTCAGATTTAGAAAAGACTTTCATTTTGGAAAAACATAGTTTTGGTTTTTGATATTCAAAGTTATATGTTTCAACCAAAAACTTATTTAGAGCTTAATGTCAAAAACATAGATATTTCATCTTGATTGTGTAGTGGATCATATCCATACACACTATGCTTTAAAAGTATATCTTGTTTTTGTATTTGATGAAGATTTGAAAAAATATGTTTTGGAAAATATTGTTTTAGAAAAATACAGTTTTTATCATGGGCCAAATATTTCCAAGTTACAAAAATAGTCCAATCTTTTATAACATGCCTTGATTTTGTGCAAGCATGTTTGTATATCAAAGTATATTGGTAAAACTATTTTTGTAGATTTTTATGTATTTTATGGGATTTTATTTAAGCCAAAAAGACAAATTTTTTTATCCCAGAAAAATTGTTTCAGGCTTCAGCCAAGTCGACTAGTCGACCTAACTAGTCGACTATACCTGAAGTCGGTCGACCGGGCCGGTCGACCGACGTGCACAGACGTGCACGCCTGTGTGTACTGTTGGACGGTCGACCGTGCCGGTCGACCGCTCCAGAGAGCAGTGCTCTCTGGAAAGTTCGGTCGACCGCACCGGTCGACCGTGGCTCCAACGGTCAGAAATCCGACCGTTGGCGGTCGACCGGCCGGTCGACCGGCAGTACTGACAGATCCCAACGGCTATATTTTTCTGGCCTATAAATTGGGGGTCTTGTCATTGTTTTCATACAAGATTTTGGAGTCTCTTAGAGCCAGTTTTTCCCAGACTTTTAAAAGGGTTTTCTCCACAAATTTGAGTGCAAATACTTCCAATCTAAAAGGAAGAATTTATCAAGAGTGTTAAAGAGATTTCTTGAGTTTTTCCTCCACCTTTCACATCCTTGATTTTCTCACACCACACTTGAGCAACCATTGATTATACATCCTATAGGTGTGTTGTAGTGAGAGTGCTTTAGGTGATCAAAGTGTTGTGATCACCAAAGATCTTTTCTTTGTTCTTTGTGGAGACGGGCAAGTGTGCTCGTCGTTGTTTTGAGTTCGGGTGCGGACTCGGTTGTTTGAGGTGCGGCCTCGGCGAGCCGGTGGGCTTGCGGTGTGTACGGGACTAGAGAGTCCGAGGGCTTGTAGGTGTTGCGGCACCAAGGAGAGATCCATTGGGATCGTGCATAGTGGAAATCCTTCGTGTGTCGAAGGCGGGGATGTAGAGCAAGTGTGCTCGAACCTCGAAACATACCCTTGTGTTTGCGATTGCTCTCTCTCTCTCTTTGTCTCTTGTTTATATCTTGCATTCAATTATTGTCTATCTTTATATGCTTGATATATTCATTTGTGCTTAATTGATATATTGCTTGGGATTGTGACTAACACTTGTATTCAACCAAGAGAGCCAACGCGGCACCTCAACCCATTCAAGGGGAATCTAGAGGAGTTTGTCTAGAGCCCTTCACGGGGAATTCGGCAACACTCTTGTGTTATACATAGTGTATTGTGTAAAAGTTTTAATTTGGTCATAATTGTTTTTAGCTTCCGCATTATTTGCATCATTCATCATTAAGTGACCATTAGATTAGCCATCACCTATTCACCCCCCCTCTAGGTGATTTACAGTTGGGAGCGAGATGGCAACCACCGTTACCTCAGCCTCTTTAGTTCCACTAACAGGTTCAGGCTGATAGGAGGGCAGGTTGTGATACAAGGCGTCCAACTCGGCAACGTCCGTTGCAGTTGCAGTACTTGCTTCACCCTGATTCCCTCAGGAAAATTAGCTGGCTCCCTTGAAGTTGATGCACCCAAAGGTGGAACACCAGTGGCAAAACCTTATTGAGCAAGGCATAATGAATATCAGGAGAGAATTGCTCACAAAAAAATTAAAGTATTACCAAGAAGCGATACCGCTTCAACTGTCTCAGCCGCAGTCTCTCTCCGAACTTCCTCGGCAGCAACATCAATCCTGTCAGGCTCCATAGGAAAGCTTTTGGCAGATGCAGGAGGGACGACCAGCTCACCTTCACTCGCCGAAGCCTCTATGCTCCATCCTATAGAGCTTGAAGCCATTGGACTCCCTTTCAAGGTCCCAGCACCCGAAGGACTGACGTCAGCTGCGTTACCTCTGGAATCTTCTGAGACGACGAAGTAGCTAGCCTCATCACCTTCTTTATAAGTGAACAGAGGATCATAATAATCTCCCTGTTCTCTTGCAGCCTCGGTTCTTGGTTCTCTTGCAGTCTCGGTTTCTGAATCATAGGATAAATGAATGAGCTGTACGAAATATATAAGTACATGTCACGAGAATGAAACTGATTTTACCCAGGTCGGGAACAACTTTATCAATAGTCTGCCTCTGAGCTGATAGCTTAATAACTAACGGAGCAGGAGGAGGAGGCAATGCAGCTGATTCACGCTCTGCAATAATGGTGGGAGTGTAGCGACGAGGTTTCTTCACTACCCTCTTCCTGCGAGATCCACCTTGCCGCTTTCATTTGAAGTGGATGTCGGGATCTTCTTCCTCCACCTCTCCTACCTCCACATCTTCCATGGGGGCTGTGCCTACCCCACCAGAAGTATCTGGTGGAGCCTTAGCACCTGCGTCTCCTTCAAAGCGGGGACTTTCTGCGTCTGAAGCCTCACTATCGGCAGTAGCGACGAACTCCCCAAGGCATGGCACACGGCTCTTCTGCCCTCGCTCCTCTCGGTGACTTTCCGCTTCAGCCGCTGAGTGATCAACTTCACGCCAAAAGAGTTAATAGAAACCTGGTTGGCGTGGAGTTTAAAGTTCAATACCACTGACAGAATCCCAAAGTTGTCAGAAGGTTTGAAGTCCTTAGCGGCATGCACAGCCGTGCCTCAGTACAGCTAGCGATGAAGAATCGCCAGGTGCGAGCACCATCAATGAGGCTCCCATGAAGGCCAGGCTGGTATTCGGGTTACCTACATATAGTTGGTCATACCCGAACTGACGAGCAAATCGACTCGGGTCATAAGGTTCCAAATAGCAAGTATCCCTGCTCTTGTACACCAGATGGGATGGCCGGATGCTAACCAGCTATTCAAAGATCCCCCGACTCAGCGACGTCTTCCCATCTCCTACATCCTTGAATTCTTCACCATAGTCTGCATCGTGAATGTATGGAAAGCACCGGAAAAGACTGTAAATGTCGTACTGGCACAGCAGCTTACAAACCGCGGCCACATAAGTCAATAACCATGAACATCCCTCATATCGGCAGAAGCGCCATTGGGACACCTTCTGGAGGCTTCTCACCAGCTTGGATAATGGTCGGGCAGTGAAGAGGGAACCATGCCATCAAATAGGTATATGGCAAGCTGATCCTGGGGTTTGGTCCGTCACGGGGCAAGATAGTGCCTTTTCCTCTTTTTGTCGTGGGTGGCCCACAGAAAGCCTCCGTCAATGCGCGAAGGCCCCCGTCAATGCGCGAAGGCCCCGTTGAATACAACTTACCATTACCGGAAGAAGTCCAAGGGAATGACCATGGACCAGACGAACGACCGGCAATAAGACAGTCAGAAGAATGATGTCGCTAGAAGGAGATGGCACCACACACCTCTTCAACCAAACCAATAAAAAAAATCGGCCAAAAGTGCCTTCCGGGACATAGGTCGACGAGCCTGTGATGGAAACTTCTGAGAATGTCACCTTTCTCATAAATACCATCATCTTCTTCCAAGATCATATCCCCCTGGGAGTGTTCTTGCATCCTCCAAAAAATGTCCTCATCTGCAACCCCGCAGTGAGCCGCTTCAGGAGCATCTTCCAGGTTGGGGAACAAATAATTCCCCCAGCTCTTTGAACTGCTCGAAACTCCCTCGTGACTCCCGTGCATACTCGAGCAGATGTAAAAATGGCACATCAATTCCTGGTAAGTCTCGAACAGGGTCTCCAGAAGTGTCAATTCCGTCTCGCATGGGAAGTATTCTTCATAAGGGAGAGATCCCATGGGCAGAGCAGAGACTTCCCACATCTCATGCAAAGCCATGCCCAATTCGCCTACAGGGGTATAGAAAGTCCCCGTAGCTGGACAGTATAACTCGAAGATGGCGTAGAATTTCGCTACGCTCATCTGGATGCCATAGCAGGTTGCCCTGACAGCCTCGTGGAGTCCCAACCTCTCCAAATCCTCTTCAAAATGGGCCAAGACATATAAGGTCAAGTCCCTCCACCAGGCCGTTGGGGGATGAATCCACCCTGGGGTCCTGAAATCGGTTGTTGGATAGTTATCGTGGGCTCTAAAGAACTGATTTCCAAAGGTTTAAGCCACAGTGGGATTTTCCCCCACGGAGATGTCTTAAAGAACGTTCCCAGGGTGGAGACCCAATATGCGGTGAGGAGGACCTGCCCTTGTATAACGGGAGACGAAGCTATCAATTTTCCCACATGAACGGAGTTAGTGGTCCGAGCCACTTGCCACTTCATCTTCTAAGGCCTCGTCACGCATTGGAATAAAGAGAGCGGAAAATGATGCTTGCTAGATAGAAGATAATGCTTCTCGCCATCTAGATTAAAGATCCACTGCCCTTCTCCAGCCAGCAGCTGATGATCAGTGTCAAGCGCTGCGTCCCCAAACATGAAACCGGGCTTCCAATAAATTTTTTGGTCACAATCCTCGAGGGGAGCAGTAATTAAGATGCTCCTCATAGTACGCTGATCTCCAGCGTGGATAAGGGCATACCGGCCAGGAGCACTCGGCTCACTGAATAATGAGGCCTGCCCCTAGAATTACAGGCTAACATTACCATCCAGTCCCCTGGCTATTCAAAGAGACTGTTCAAAGGACCCAGAGTATAGTGCACTGCAAAAACAAGAATAAGCTATATTAGATCATTGCAGAAGAAAAAAGAAAGCTAAAGCAAAAAAAATTGCTAAGGCATAGCTTTGCTCTCCGAGTGAAGCTAGCCTAGCATTAGCTGCGCCCTGAAGCCCAACTTCGCAATCTGTAGCTTAGCTTCGCACTCTGCACGAAGGCAGAATGCAGAAAATATCCAAGTATTAACTTCTCTCCAGAAGCTTAGCTTCGCGTTTTGTCACTGAATAGAATGCAAAGAAGCCCCCAAGGGCTAACTTCGCCGGAAAGACACTTATGCCTAAAACTGTTCAAAGGACTTTAAAGTCCTTTTCCCAGCTACGCTTCGAGAGCTAGCTTCGTATCCTGCCACGTGACGGAACGTAAACTGTTCTAAGGGCTAACTTCGTACAGAAGCTTGGAGAAGAAACCAATCGGTTTCCAAATTTCAATTCATGAAATTAAAGGGGAAGTAAATCCCCTAAAAATTCGGTGGATTTAATTTTAGGGAGTATAGTTCCCTGAGATCACGGGACCATAGTGAATCACTCTAGATTCATCATGAAATAGGAGAAATTGGCTTCAAAAGAGATGAAAAATCTCTGGATAAAAGGGAAAACTCCCTACCCGCAATGGGGCATTTGATGATCGCAGGAGGAGAGGGCGCTTCCGTCGCAGAGGTCGCTGCCTCTTTGCCTGCTCGTCTTTTGGGAGCCATGGAAGAACTAAAAAGTTTTGAAAATCTCAGTGAAGGAGAAGGAGGAGAAAGAGATTTCTTTCTCCAAAAATTTGAAGAGAAGTTAACTCTCTCTTTCAGCCCATTGGGCTTTTATAGACATATCCGCCTCCACAAAAAGAGCGCAGGCAGCCTTTCAAATTAATTTGAAACGGCGCCTAAGCGCCTTCCCCAAGAAATCTTGCTTCAGCCCTGCCAAGAGCTAACTCCGCTGCGAGTTCAATGTTGACTTCGCGCAACGCTTGGTTAACTTCGCTGAAAGACGAGTCTTAGCTCTGCTAAGAGCACATCTCTAGCTTCGCAAAATTTCGTGCTAGCTCCGCTGGAAGCTCATTCTTGACTTAGCTGAAAAATTCGTCTTCAGCTTCGCGGGAAGCTTAGCTCCGCTAAGAGCTTTTCTTTCCTCCTAAGGAAAAGACTTACCTAAGCTAGTCCATTCCAGGTGTTTTAGAAATACAAAGAGAAAGAGAGGGGAACAAAGTAGATAAGCAGAAAATAAACATATTTATTGATTCAAAAGGGAAGATACATTGATACTACATCAAGATTGTCTTTCATACAACAGAATCATTGCTCCAAAGGCAAACAAGTTGTCCTATCTACTTTCAGGGTGATGAACCATCCCAATTGGACACGAAAGGTCTTCCTCCTGCACAAGGCCATAATCCTTCGCTTAATGGCAGATTTTGCCATCAAGAAGCTGGATATTCTTTGATGAAAATTGGCAAGGGATTGGTTATCACCAGAAAGCTGGATCTTCCTTAAACAAAATTGGTAAAGGAAGGATCCGAGACCTTACTGGTGACGTCAGCCCTTTCCCGAAGTGGATCATCTCGGATAAGAGACTGCCAGCCTCTTCTCGGAACGCGCATCAACTTCTCCAATATGTTCCTCCTGCTTATGAGCAAAGCTTCAACTTGAAAATCAAGGGGCAAGTTTTTGGTCTCTTTCATCCAGACGAAGGAATGGGGAGCATAGTTCACTGCAATGTAAACAAGAAACAAATTAGCATTAAATCAAAAAAAAATGCAAAGGGAAAAGGGATGGAATGCGAAGTCAAAATTCTCTGGGCGAAGCTATCCAGTTGTTCCTTGAGGATGGATTTCAGCTAAGTAGAGGATTACCTCGCTTGCACAGTAATGATAGACTAGCTTAGCATAAGCCAAGTCTTAACCCCGCCCAAGGCAGTTAAGCTAGAGAAGCCTCAAAAAGGACCAAGTCCTAACCTCGCCTATATGGCTAGGCCAGACTGACCCGGAGGGGCGCAGTCTTGATCCACCTATATGGCAAGACTGGCTCAACCTTTAAAAGGCCAAGTCCTAAACCTCGCCTATATGGCAGACTTAACAGATCAAGGCAGGAACTCTGCATAGAAAGATCTTTCGTTCGATCAGGCAAGAATGCTAGCTTCACCGAGAAGCTTGAAAATAGGGTTGAAACCCTTATCTGAAAATCAGCCAAATGCGAAGACCAAGGAAATTTAATCCCTAAGATAGCTGGTGAAGCTAAGAAAATTAAGGGAGATAAACTCCCTAAAAGTCATAGGATGGCCGAGGCTCACCAATTCTTGATTGGGTAATAACCAGAGTGAGAGTGCCCATTACTTCAGGGACCTCAGTCTCCTTGCTTGAGCAATAGGGAGAGATCATAAACAAACCTCCTAAAAAGAGAGGAGTATGTTTCTCTGAGAAGGACTATAAGAGTCCTATTTATAGGCCTCGTGGCCTGACTACGCCAAGCTTTGGAGCGTGGGTGAAGTTGAAGCATTCAAATGCTTGACCTTGATAAAGGGAATAATCTCCCTCGAGAATCCACACAAAGTTATTTGAACTTCGGAAAAGGGAATAATCTCCCTCGTAAATGCAAGGGAGGTTATTCAAACCTTGAAAAAGGGAGTGATTCCTCTTGTAACTCGCAAAAGCGGTTAACCTCGGGAACGGAACATCGATCCATCACAGCGAGCGCGAGGCTAACGCTCATTTTCCAACCCAGTTTGAAGCGAAGCTACTTCAGGAAACTCAAAGGCGAAGCTACCCAGAAGAGCGAAACTACACGGAAGCAAACTTACAATTCCTCGGCGAACCTATTCCAGCCTGAAAGTGGGGCTAAAGGTGAAGTTGAACTCAACCACCAAGGCAACGTTCACATTCATATACCATCAATAAAAGCAGTTCAAAGTATTTCGAAATCTGAACCATTCCATTGTAGATTCACAAAAACTTTGAAGGGGGTCTTGTTGACACTCGAAAAAGACAGAACTCCTGCATTCATCTTCAACCAGTCTGAACGACATCTAACTTATCGACATCTACAAAAGATAAGTCGAAGACAAGCTGATGACCACAAATGAGGCAACAACATAGACATTGCTAATCCAGTAAAGTAGATAGTAAGACAAAGTTGCCTTTGAAGAGACCCAAGCAGGCCTAAGACGCTAAGTTAGCTCAATACTTAGCCTGGGCATAACCCCAAGGTAAGCTTTACAGCTCCGCATGAGATTAAAAGCTTCGCCTAAGCTTGGTAGCCTCATTTTAAAGCTAACCATTAACTTCACCTGAAGCTCTCCATTTAACCCCGCCAGAGGCTGATTCAAGAGCTTCGTGTCAGGAGCTCTATCCTAGCTAAGTCATAGCTCCGCTATGGGCTGAGTCTTAGCTTCGCACGAGGCTCTGAATGTAACTTCGCCTGAAGCTATGAGCTAGTTCCGCATGAACTAGCTCCGCAGTGGGCTTTGCCAGGTCATCAAGTTGACCGTTTCAAAATCCCACGAGGAATTAATGGGTGAACCCTACTAATTTAGTGGGATTAACGCCACTTTAGGTTGGCAGTTACACCCGCCCACTTCGCCCCACATTAAGTGGAGATAATTAAGCCAAAACGGCATGAGGACGTTCGCACAAACCCTCTAGCTTCGCCAGAAGCTTGTCAAGAGCTTCTCGGCAAGGTCATTTGTGACTCTCGCGCGAAGATAATAGCTGATTCGGCTTTGATGAATTCAAGGGGGTGGTTACACCCCACTTTTGGCTATAAATAGTCCGTTACTAGAAACAGGGACGGGAGGAGGGACGGAGACCGAGACGAAGGACGGACAGAGAGAAAATTGACTCGAAAAGAGCAGAATTCCTAGCAAAAAAAGGCTCTATTGATCTTCTGTTCTCCGATTCCCCGAACCAAGCGAGAAAGGAGTCTTATTTGGAGGCAGTTCGATCGTCTGACTGGTTGCATCGTCAAAGGGGTAAAGTGATCGTGCGCTAATTAGATTCCTACCGGCACATTTCCCTAGAAATCTCAGAGGAGATCTACCTGTAATTTTCTTTTCAATTACTTGTAATTTCACTCCTCGATCCTTTTTTGTAAGTTTTCCCTTTGTTGAATTCTCAATGGAAAATAACCTCTTCTCTCTTGTTGTTTCTTTTACTATCATGTCTAACTAACTCTTTCATTGTATAGCTAACTAACTACTAACCCACTAATCTATAACAACTTGGTTGATAACCCAAATGAGTCAATAGTGTTAAACATGCCTTGTGCAAACGAGAGCTTTGACATCTTAAGACGAGGGTTCTAACTCTAACTTATCTACAAGTATTAGCTCTCTTATATTTCATGCTTAACGGGTTTTTGATGATCTATAGATTGTAAACTTTGCTTGTCTTTGTAAGTAGAGATATTTCTATTAACTTTGCCAATACCATTAGTACACTTGTGTCTTCCCTTATTCTCGCCTTCAATTGGATCTTGATAAAGGAATGTCCAGTTTTGCCGAGTAAAGCTAAGTTAAAGGTAGGACTTTCATTCAGCTTCTAACGTGTATAGTTCCTATGCATAAAGGTTATGCTTGCCTATGATCCATCGTGAGGCTATATCTTTAAGAAGTTAGGGATTAGTGGAGCACTTAGTAGAAAGTAAGTCATGCGCTTTTACCATTAAGAAAAATCATTTTTTACAAACCACCAAACCATTCTAAAAATTCTTGAAACAAACTTGTTTTCATTTTCAAATTCTTTATTTGAAACAAAGAACTTTCTCTTTTCTTGAACAAAGAAGTCACATCAAGCTTTCATCGCTCCCCCTCCTTGTGGATACAACCCGTATAGCCACTTTGCTAGTACGGAAGAATCGCAAAAGCAGTAACATCGACACACATTCCTTTACTTAGTTTCGTGCTTGCTTTTTGCCGATCAAATTTTGGCGCCGTTGCCGGGGAGGGAACGGCTTTATTGTTCAATACTAAAGATTTTTCCTTGTTTTTGTGTGTAGGAGAAGTGCCAAGGAGCTAACTACTACGAGAAGCAAGATTGGTGGCCGGAGACCATTGCACGAGGAATTCATTTGCCCTCGGGGAATTCGTGTAAAAATGAATTTCTTTGATTGAAGTACTAACGAAAGATCTTTTGCAGGTGAAAATCGCTCAAATTGCTTTCTCAAATTTTTAGTTCATTTATATGCTTCACCTTTACACTTGTAATAATTCAACAGAAATCCATTTGTTGCTAAATTGAAAATCGAATTAGACTCTTGCATTTAGGGCACGTGTCTATTTCAATTCATTTCAATTTCTGTTGAAGAGTGCTGGAGAAAAGGTACGTGTGCATTCATATAGAATAGGACCAACATTTTAGAGTGATTTATTGCTTTGAGTGTTAACTTGTTGTGAATATATTGTACACTTGCACAATTAACATTAAGGGCAAAATCCCAAAAAAATAAGATAAGGTGGAGATTTCATCACCCTTTCTTAACCCAAAAATCATCTCCAAGTACACTCACACAACCCAAGCCTTAACTAAAAATTGATAGACGTTGACCCTAGGGACATCTCGGACTCATTAAGAGATTAACCGAGGGTGAAAATTGCAAGAACTATACTCCTGCAATATTGATGTCTAAGGAAAGTGGATTGAGAGGTAAAGCCTTGAAAGTTCCGTGGTTTGACGTAATTAAGGCCTGTGGCTCACGCCCGAATACCTCCCACCGAGTTTTGCCCTTTCCTGGCCGATTAGCCTATAGTCGAGTTTCTGCAACAACCTCCCCCGGAGAATCGACCAGTTAGGAGTCGTCTAGGTCTAGGTACCTTAGACTAAGGCTTGGTGGTTGTTTCTCTTTTTTTTGTTTATTTTTTATTCTTTTCGATTGTTTATTGTCTATACGTTGTTTGTGGTGTGTTGTATGCAAGAGTGCATGAGAGATCCTGTAACTTCCAGATTAACCAGAAACACTTCTCTACCCTTGCATCCAGAACCGGTGATGGCGTCGCTTCAGGATAGTTTTTACCCGATCAGAACCTCACTACCATCTTGTATAAAACTTCTCGAGGCAAATGGAAATAACTTTGAGTTAAAGCCCCTGTTCATCAACACTCTCCCAAAATTTCATGATTTAGAATCAGAGGATGCATACTTCTTTGTTAGGGAATTTGAAGAAGTATGCCTCATGATGCGCATTCCCCAGTTAGGAGACGATGCCGTTAGGTTATGTTTCATTCCCTTCTCCCTAAAGGACCTAGCTAAGAAATGGTTGTACAGTTTGGTTGTAGATTCAGTTACAACGTGGGACGATTTCGTCAAGGCCTTCTTGAAGAAATTCTACTCAATCCATAAAACTTCCCTTATTCGAAAGAATATCATGCAGTTCAGGTAAGAACAGAGCGAACCATTTTGGAGACACTTTAAGCGATCAAAGATCTCCTAGCTCAGTGCCCTCATCACGGTGTAGAGAAATGGCGTCAGTGCCTGATTCTCTATGATGGTTTGGATTATCAAACGAAAACCCTGTTAGAATCCATGTGTCAGGGAGGGTTCTTGAAAAAGGATAAAAATTAGGATTGAGATTTGTTTGAGGATTTAGCTGAGAAAACCCTGCAATGGGAGCCAACTTCAAAAAAACCAAGGAATTCACAGTCGATAGCTTCAAAAGGAGGGCTCCTATCCTTAGAATCATCCATACCTGCAGAAGCTAAGATTGCTACCCTGATGCGGAGAATAGAGGCTGTAGAAACAAAAGAGCCAGCCAATGTCAACAAAATCAACCCACCACCAATTCACAATCCTGGTTATTCATACTGTCAGGCACCAAACCATGTCTTTGAAGAGTGTCATGTTTTCCATACTCTGTAAGTGCCACCGGAACATATGAATGCGGCCTACTCACGGCTGCCACACAATCCGTACTCGCAGACGTACAACCCCGGTTGGAGAAATCACCTAAATTTCTCTTGGGCCCAGAACAATTCTCCCAGGCCAAACGGTCCCAATAATTTTCACCATCCCACTCATCCAACAAATTTTCCCAGTCAAGCTCCATCTTCCTCCTTCCAAAGTTCACCAATGAAAAAGAAATTCAGTAAATTGGAGGAGAGCATGGAGGCTTTTATGAAGTCCCAAACTGCCTTCATGCAAAATCAGGGACAAACATTGAGCAATCATTCATAGGCTATATTGAGATTGAAAATGTAAATGAGCCAATTAGCTAGCTCTCTAAGTGAAAGACCAAAGGGTACTTTACCTAACCAGCCGCTAGTTAACCCTAAGAACTCCAATCAAGCATATGAAAATCAGGATCCTTCGATCAACCAGTGCAATGCTGTTCACACACTTCGATCTGGAAAGAAGGTGGACAATCAGGTCCACCAGCAAAAAAATCCCACTCACATTGATCCTGCTCCTGCTTCCACATCTGCCAGCTCTCCTCAATCTGCTCCACAAATGTCTGACAAAGACACAGCTGCTGAACAAGTTCATAAGCCTGTAGCACCCTTTCCCAATAGGCTTAGGAATAATAATAAGAACATACACATGGAGAAGATACTTGAGATGTTTAATCAGGTCAAACTGAATGTGCCTCTTCTTGATGCTATCCAATAAGTCCCAGCCTATGCCAAATTTCTTAAGGATATGTGTACAAAGAAGAGAAAGACAAATGTGCCCAAGAAAGTGTTCTTGACAACCAACATAAGCGAAATTCTGTTTGGTCCCATTCCGATGAAATAAAAAGATCCGGGATGGCCTATAATTTCCTGCACCATAGGACAAACAGAAATTAGCAGAGCACTACTTGACCTGGGAGCAAGTATCAACTTGCTATCTCTCTCAATATACCAGCAACTTGAGTTGGGCGAGCTGAGTCCAACTCGAGGCACCATTCAGTTAGCTGACCGATATGTGAAAATCCCCAAGGGGGAAATCACAGATGTCCTTATTGGGTCGGAAATTTCATCTACCCGTTGACTTCATTGTGCTTGAGACCCAACCTGTGTCAAATCCACGGTCTCAAACTCCAGTCATCTTAGGGCGCCCATTCCTTGCTACAGCCAATACCATAATCTACTGTAGGAACGGTCCCATGCGTTTACCTTTGGAGACATGACGAAGGAAATCAATGTTTTTAATCTTGGAAGTCAACCAAGGAATATAAATGATCAGACTTTTGAGGTCAATTCCATTAAAAATTTGACCAGTGGAGTGAGTTTGATCTAGAGTCTGAGAATTTCAATCTAAACCAAATCGTAAATTCGGCAGTGGACGGGGCATCAAGCCCAAGTGTAGCACCCCGTTCCTGGGATACGTACCCAGATCCGTGTCCCAAATTCTTTGACTGTTTTGTCTCAATTTCCTTCCAATGTTTGTATTTAAGCTGTGAATTCTCATGTTTTGGTATCGGATCAGGATTCTCAGTCTTAGAGTCAACCCTGACCTGGACCGGGAAACTGATACCAGCATACTGTCTGATTTGGACTTTCTGGTAGTCTGATTTGACCGATTTCAGTTCCAAACAAAGTTTTCTAATATTTTAAATTTTTCATGATTTTTTAGAATTTTTCAGAATTTTTCTGTAAAATCTCCAAAACCGGTGTCGGTTGGCATCGCTGACAGATTCCCAGATTTTTAGTTTTCAAATGAAATTAAATTTTTAAAAACAGCTTTCACATTACTTCTTAGAATTTCATTTTCTACCTAAATAAATTTTTTTAGAATTTTTCTAAATTTATCAAAATTTGACCGATTCGGGTGTCGGCCGGTATCGCTGGAAAATTCTAAGATTTTTAATTTGAAAACTAGATCGACTTTCTTGAATCCGATTTCACTGAGTATTTGCTATTTTGAGAATTTTTGGAACGTTTCTGAAACAATCGAATTTTCGCCCTATTAAAATAATAATATTATTTACCGACCTTATCTTTTCTTGTTTTTTCCTTCTCTACTCTCCTACTTTATACTCCCAGTTATTTTAATAAATTAATTATTTAATAATAAAAATTTTTACTATTTTTTTTCTTTTTCCTTATTTTTTCCTTTTTCTTTATTTTCTTTCTTTTTCTTTCTTTTCTTTCCTTCCCCATTGACTTTCCCATGGCCTGCTCCCGGTTCCCTGCTCCCGCCGCCTGCTCCCGCCGCCTGCAGCAACAGTCAGGCCTGTTGGGCTGCTGCTGCAGCCCCCCCATTTCTCCTCTTTTCTAATAAATACTCCCTCCTTCCTCCTTTTCATTTCTATTTTCAATTTCAACCTCCTTTAACCAAACAAAACCCACCCCTTCAACCAACCGTTCCCTCTTCATCACCGCCGCCTCCACCACCGGAGCCACCACCGCCGCGCTGCCCCCCATAGCCGCCGGCCACTCCCCCATATCTCCTCTCCACTCCTCCACCTCCTTCAACCTCCACCAACCATTCTCCACCTCCAATTTCATCAAAACCCACCACCATCACCTCCCTTCCTCCTCCAAAATTCACCACCCCCTCCATCAAATTCACCACTCCCACCACCCCATCATCACCTCCTCCTCCTCCTCTAACTCCCCACAACCTCCAACAACCACCATAACCACCACCACCAACAACTACCTCCATCACCTCCACCAACACCAAACAATAACCAAAAAACACCAAATCCCCTCCCCTCTCAGGGGCAACCGCGCCGCTCCCACACCTCCGGCGGCGACGGCGCCGCCCCAGGGCCGGCGGCGGTGGCAGGACGCTGGCCACCGAGCCCATCCCCCCCACCACCTTTCTTTCTTTCTTCTCCTTTCTTTCTTTCTTTCTTTCTTTCTTTCCTTTTCTCCTTCTTTTCCTTAAATAATAACACTTTCTTACATCCCTAAAATACCCATCCCCTCATTCCCAGATTACTTCCCCATATTTACAACCAATACCCCTCCCCTTTTAAATTCTAATTTTTTCCCTAAAAATATCCTATTTTCTCTCTCTTTCTCTCTCTCCTCTCTCTCTCCTCTCTCATTCCCTCTCTAATAATTATATAAATATTTATATTTATAAACTTTAATATATATTTATGGGTTAGTGGCTTGCTCGCACGGGTTCGCAGATTTCTCAGATTTTTTAACCGGTATTTCATTCTGGTTTCAGGCGAGTACATTTCTTCCTTTACTACCATCATTACATGCCTAACAATTATTATCTTGCTTTTTAATACATGATACCTGACACCGGTACTTGCCATGCTATATTTGACACATGATACCCGACACCATTACTTGCCATGCTTATTACTTGATATCGACACCGGTACTTGCCATGCTATACTTATTATTTGATATCTGATACCGGTACTTGCCATGCTATACTTATTACTTGAAATCTGACACTGGTACTTGCCATCCTATACTTATCGCCTGATACCTGACACCTGATATTGTGGCACCTGTATTATTACTTTTATGGGGACTTGGCATGATTATTATACTGTTACCAGATATTTGGTACTCCTGAACTCCTGTACTCCTGAACTCCTGTACTCCTGAACTCCTGAACTCCTGTACTCCTGAACTCCTGTATTTTTTGAACCTCTGAAAAAGGGTGACTCTTGATATTATACTCCTGTTAATTCTCATAGTTGGATAATCATGGTTATACTGTATACACTCGTGGATATTATCTTTGGGTAACTCATATATGTATAATAAAAATACTCAACTTACACTGGGGTGGGGGAAACTGACGGAAACTGGTATGATGTCATATTTATAATGGTGATATTTTTGAAGTGTCGCGTGGGCCGCGTAATGATAAGTCTCCGGAAGAGTAGCCTGAATCTGAAGTGTCATGTGGGGCGCGTAATGATAAGTCCCCGGAAGCAGTAGCCTGTACTCCTGACTAGTCCGGGCAGAGACGGGACCCATTATAAATATGAGCCCTCAGATTTATCAGTTTCCAAATAATAACTCGTCTTATTCATAAGTGGATGTATGTGTGCTGGTAGCACATACAAAAGCATATAGATCGGATGAATAAAATAAAACAACCAAACAGTAATAAGGTTAGGAACGTGTGATATTTGGTCTCTCCTTTATTCGGGTCCTGGTACTCACATATCAGACCTGGGTAAGTTCTACAGGGTGCGAATTTTAGTATGAACTATCGGTGATGTGAGACGCTGGTAGGGAGGTGATTGAAATATCAAACAGTACTGATTATTATTATTAGATAAATTAAAATGCAACACTTTTATATTCCAGTTATAGTGTTATACCCTGAGTTGACAGCTTGCGTTATGACACATGATGATTACACCAGATACACTATAGTTCTGTTATTCTTAGGGCAACTCAAGTTGTATAAACTCAGACGATGGCGACATGAGATATGTGGTATATAGATGAGGGTTTCCTTGTTTGGATTATCCCCTTGACGTATCTGTCCCGTGAATCTATTATCTGAGCTTGTACAACTAGTTTTGTCCATACTTATATTTATTGCATGTTTAACTTATTTACCGCATGTTTATATATACCTATGCTCTTCATACTGCCTTCTATGCATGTTTTCAGTTTCAGATTCATCGAGATATATGATTTACTGTCGTTCCTTTAATTTCCCTTATGTTATTTGTTATTACTTGTACCTGTATACTTGGACCACATCACTTGATCTTGTATACGTGTACCTGTTATGCATGCCATCTGGCTTTATTATATGTACTCGCAGGGTCGTCTGACAACCCTGGATTCTCATATCCAGATCTTAGAGACCGGACCTTGGTGGCCTTGCTGTAGCTGAATAGAGTACGCAGCGGATCCTTCCGTGACGATCGGAGTGCATTTGAAGCTTGGATCATCGCCATAGCTCTTCCTCCCAGTTCTTCTCCTGTTTGGTTCTCGAGACCTCTCTTGCTACTCGTGAGCACCTCTCAGCTTTTGTATATCTCTTCACTTTTATATTTTCTGGTGATGTAATATTCCTATAATATTGTATCACTCTCTGTGATAACTATGTACTTGTACTTTTCTGTTGGAATTTATATTACCACTGTGCTTCTGCACTCTGATTCTTACCAGTACTAATGCTTAGCGTATATCCGTGAGGGTATTTTCGACCTGCGTATATACGTCGCAGTGACGTCTCAGTGCCCGCGGGATCGGGGCGTCATAGGGTGGTATCAGAGCCTAGGTTCTAACATCCTCAGTACAATTAGTTAGCAGATTAATGAGATATTAATTTGCAACTGGAGAGCACGAATCTTGAATATACATTCCAATTGCAAGTGCGGTGTTATCTATTCCTTCCTTATAATCTTTTTCTTGAATCCTGAGACCCTTTTATCTTTCCTTTGTGCTTCTTCCCATCATCCCTTCAACCAACTCAGATATGGAAAGACGGAGAACCCGTAAAGGTCCTGGCACTTCTCATGACAGTTCTAATGGAGAGAGCGACAACATGATGAGGGTACTTCATGACATGATGGAGAGTCAACATCAGCAGACAGAGCTCTTGCGACAGGCATTATTGACAGCACCTAGAGAGCAGAGGCCTGACAATGTTTCCGATTTCAAAAGACTGCAGCCGGCTACATTTTCGGGTACTGAGAAGCCGTTGGACGCCGAGCAATGGCTGATTGATACTATAGATCTTCTTAAGGAAGCCCAGATTCCTGATTAAAACCAAGTGGAAGTGGTTAAGATACCGCTGAAGGATGTGGCCAGGACTTGGTGGTTGGCAGAAGAAGCGAGGCTGGAGAAGCCCATCACTTGGGACCAGTTCTCGAAGAGATTCTACGAGAGATTCTTCTCTGAGACAGCACAGAAGGAGATGGAAGAGCAATTTATCAAATTGCAGTAGAGGGACCAAACTGTAGACGAGTATGCTGCAAAGTCCCTGAGACTGAGCCGATTCGCGCCATACATGGTGGCCAATGAGGAGATTCGAGCAAGGAGATTCCAGCAAGGCCTGAGGATGCAGATCCAGATGTTTCTTATACCCTAGCAACTCAAGACGTATTCTCAGGTCCTTATCATCGCTCGTGAGGTAGAACTGGGATTGGGAAAGAAGCATCAGGATCAGATGCAAAGGAAGTCATTGAAGAGACTCTTTCAGTTGAAGGGAGGTGAAGGCTCAGTCGGACCCATGGATACCCCACTAGGAGAGCAATTACTCCAACCTCTCCCTCAGCAAATGAGATGTGGGTATTGTCTGAAGCTCGGACACTAGAAACGTGATTGCAGAATGGCAAACAAAGTATGCTTAGCATGTGGGTCTAATGGTCATATGATAAGGGATTGTTCATTCAGATGGATGGGGAGTACCACCCCGATTCAACCAACACTTCCTGTACCACCGGTAAGAAGGGACCCAGGACCAATTGAAAGGAGAACTCCATTCCCTCCCCACAGTGTGTCTTCAATCAAGCACAGAGAGGACCAAGAGGTAGAACAAATGAAAGAAAGCAGAAAGCATATCATTTGACTGCCAAGGAAACTGAAGTATCAAATGAAGTGGAACAGAGTGTGGTGCCTTATATTTGGAACGATGACCCCTGGAGGTGACGCCCGTGACCACTATCCCCATTTTATCATGTATTAAGCTAGTGAATTTTTCATTATCATATCCATTCTATCATGATATTCCCATCAACTCTATTTCTTCTATGTTCATCTCCCTCCTTACAGAAATTTCGAGGATGAAATTTTTGCTAGGTGGGTAGATTGTAGCACCCCGTTCCCGGGATACGTACCTGGATGCGTGTCCCAAATTCTTTGACCATTTTGTCTCAATTTCCTTCCAGCATTTGTATTTAAGTTGTGAATTCTCATGTTTTTGGTATTGGATCTGGATTCTCAGCCTCAGAGTCAGCCCTGACCCGGACCAGGAAACCGATACCGGCATACCGCCCGATTTGGTCTTTTTGGTAGTCCGATTTGACCAATTTTAGTTTTAAATACTGTTTTCTAATATTTTAAATTTTTCATGATTTTCTGGGATTTTTCAGAATTTTTCTGCAAAATCTCCAAGCTGGTGTCGGTCAGCATCGCTGACTGATTCCCAGATTTTTATTTTTCAAAAGGAATTGAATTTTCAAAAACGATTTCACATTACTTCTTAGAATTTTATTTTCTACCTAAATACATTTTTTAGAATTTTTTCTAAATTTGTCAAAATTTGACCAATTCTGGTGTGGGCCGATATCGCTGGAAAATTTTAGGATTTTTAATTTGAAAACTAGATCGAATTTCTTAAATCTGATTTCACTGATCATCTTAAAATAATATTTTATATTTTGAGAATTTTTAGTAACGTTTCTGAAATAGTCAAATTTTTGCCCTATTAAAATAATAATATTATTTACCGACCTTATCTTTCTTGCTTTTTCCTTCTCTACTCCCCTACCTTATACTCTCATATATTTTAATAAATTAATTATTTAATAATAAATTTTTTTAGTATTTGTTTTCTTTTTCCTTATTTTTTTTCCTTTTTCTTTATTTTCTTCTTTTTCTTTCTTTTCTTTTCTTCCCCTTTGACTTTCCCATGGCCTGCTCCCTGCTCCCGCCGCCTGCAGCAGCAGCCAGGCCTGTTGGCCTGCTGCTGCAGCCCCCCATTTCTCCTCTTTTCTAATAAATACTTCCTCCCTCCTTCTCATTTTCATTTCTATTTTCAATTTCGACCTCCTTCAACCAAAACAAAACCCACTCCTTCAACCAACCGTTCCCTCTTCATCGCCGCCACCTTCACCACCACCACGCCGCCCCTAATAGCCGCCGACCACTCCCCCATATCCCCTCTCCACTCCTCCACCTCCTTCAACCTCCACCAACCATTCTCCACCTCCAATTTCATCAAAATCCACCACCATCACCTCCCTTCCTCCTCCAAAATTCACCACCCCCTCCATCAAATTCACCACTCCCACCACCCCATCATCACCTCCTCCTCCTCCTCTAACTCCCCACCACCTCCAACAACCATCATAACCACCACCTCCACCAACTACCACCACCACCTCCACCAACACCAAACAACAACCAAAAAACACAAAACCCCCTCCCCACCTCGGGGCAGCCAGCCGCCCCCCACCTCCGGCGGCGCCGCCGCCGCCCCAGGGCCGCCGGCCACCGAGCCCATCCCCCCATCACCTTTCTTTCTTTCTTCTCTCTTTCTTTCTTTCTTTCTTTCTTTTTCTCTTTCTTTTCCCTAAATAATAACACTTTCTCACATCCCTAAAATACCCATCCCCTCATTTTTAAATTACTTCCCCATATTTATAACCAATACCCCTCCCTTTTAATTCCTAATTTTTTCTAAAAATACCTTATTTTCTCTCTTTCTCTCTCTCTCTCTCTCTCTTCCTCTTCCTACAACTTTCTCTCTCCTATCTCTCTCCTCTCTTATTCCCTCTCTAATAATTATATAAATATTTATATTTATATACTTTAATGTATATTTATGGGCTAGTGGCTTGCTCGCACGGGTTCGCTGATTTCTCAGATTTTTTAACCGGTATTTCATTCCGGTTTTAGGCGAGTATATTTCTTGCTTTACTACCATCATTACATGCCTAATAATTATTATCTTGCTTTTTAATACATGATACCCGACACCGGTACTTGCCATGCTATATTTGACACATGATACCCGAGACCGTTACTTGCCATGCTTATCACTTGATATCGACACCGGTACTTGCCATGCTATACTTATTATTTGATATCTGATGCTGGTACTTGTCATGCTATACTTATTACTTGATATCTGACACCGGTACTTTCCATGTTATAATTATCGCCTGATACCTGACACCTGATATTGTGGCACCTGTATTATATTGCATATTCATGACTTACTTTTACGGGGACTTAGCATGATTATTATACTGTAACCAGATATTTGGTACTCCTGAAACTCCTGTACTCCTGAACTCCTATACTCCTGAACTCCTGTATTCCTAACCCCTGAAAAAGGGTGACTCCTGATATTATACTCCTATTAATTCTCGTAGTTGGATAATCATGGTTATACTGTATACACTTGTGGATATTATCTTTGGGCAATTCATATATGTATAATAAAAATACTTAACTTACACTGGGGTGGGGGAAACTGATGGAAACCAGTATGATGTCATATTTATAATGGTGATATTTCTTAAGTGTCGTGTGGGGCGCGTAATGATAAGTCCCCGGAAGCAGTAGCCTGAATCTGAAGTGTCGTGTGGGGCGCGTAATGATAAGTCCCCGGAAGCAGTAGCCTATACTCCTGACCTAGTCCCGGGCAGAGACGGGACCCACTATATGTTGGCCCAGAGGCCTTCCACTCTAGTTTTGATGATGATTAACTCATGTAGGTATGTTTACTAATAATCTTGTGATGTTTAGTTTCATATACTTAACCAAGATATTAGTAGGTGATTAGCTTCAACAAAGGTGTTTTGGAGCTTCTCACATGGTGATTCAAGAGCCTGAGCGTCAAAGTTCTTATCTAGCACTCATTGGAGTCAAGCTCGGTGGATCACGTTTGGATCGAGTCGACTTGAAGACGGAGCTCTACAAGAAGACTTCGGTACATCATTTAGTTTTATGTTTAGATCCATTGTAAAGTTAGATAGTGTGATATGCTCAAGTTCACAACACACACACTTGTTTTAAAGTTTCATGTTTATTGGTTTTCGATTTTTGATTTAACCGATCTTGATTTTCATGAATAGATTGAATCAAAACAAGTTTACATGGTTTAATGTATATTAGATTTGTTCTATATACATGTATGCTTCATATCTTAGACAAACTTATTTTGATATGCTTATTCATGTATTTAGGTTTTATATTTTAACAAAACTTATTTTTGGAATTATTGTCAAAAACTATGATATATATATCTTTCATGTATATTGGATTTATATCCATATGCAACATGCTTCAAGTTGTTTAAATATCATGTTTTTGTATTTGGATGTGTTTTAGACAAATCGGATTTCCATTTGAAAAATCCAAGTTTTGGAAAATACGGGTTTTGGTTTTTGGCAAAATTGTAAGTAACAAAAATGGTTCAAAAAGTTTAAACTATGTGTTGAAATTTTTCACACATGTTTGTATATCAATGTATTATACTGAACTTATTTTTGTAGATTTTTGGAGAATTTATGGGATTTATTTGACAAATAAAAACCAAGTTTTTCTGTCCCAAAATTGTTTCTGCCAGGCTCTGGCGGTCGACCGACCGGTCGACCGGACCAGGAGCCGGTCGACTGGAGTGGTCGATCGGACGTGCACAAGGATGTGCACTTGGCCGTGTCAGTTGGCCGATCGACCGAGCGGTCGACCGACTAAAGGTAACCCACTCTCGGGTTGCCCGGTCGACCGGGAGGTCGACCGGCCAAAGAGCCGTTGCTCTCTGGTTCAGGGCCCGGTCCACCGAGCGGTCGACCGGAAGGCTCAACGGTCAGTTTTTTGACCGTTGGCCGGTCGACCGGCCGGTCGACTAGAAGGCCATTTCTGGCCTAGTCAGCAGCCAACGGGCAAATCCGTTTTGGGGGTTATATATACCCCATTTGTAGGCTGTTTTGGTTAAGATTTTTAAGAGAGAAAATTTTCATACTTCCTAAGTATTTTCAGCAAAAAGTTTTTGGGTTAAAATTCCTATTCTCTATTTTGTTTTAAAAGTGTTTTTATTTCAAAGAAAATAGTCTTTTGGGAATTTGTTTTTGGTCTAAAAATTCTATATCTATTTGGTGTTTTTCCCAAGTGATTTTCTTTGATCAAAACATTTGTTTTCCACACTTGAGATATATCTTGCTATCCTATCTATAGGATCTTTTATTTGTGGGAAAATTAGTTTGTGGTTGAGATAGACTACCAAGTTGTAACCCTCCCTACTTGTGTTATCCCTCTTGTGTAGAGGTTGATTTTGGAGTGGTGGTTAGCTCCCTCTAGTGAGAGGTGGAGATTGTTGGTTGGCTCCCTCTAGTGAGAGTTGGAGTTGGTGTTGGAATCCCTCAAGTGTGAGGCGATTATTTTGTATTGGCTAAGTGCCTACCCCTCTTGTGTGAGGTGGTGTTTGTGTGGCTTTGTGCCTAGCCTCTGTGAGAGGTTGTATTCGGTTGAGAGAGGAGTTGTGTACTCCCGGTTGTATTGCCCCAAATCCTCGGTGGAGGTTCCCTGTGTGGGAGTCCTGTGTGGACAAGTGGATTGAAAATCCTTCTGTGTGAAGGCGGGGATGTAGAGCTGTGTGCTCGAACCTCGAAACATATCTTGGTGTTTGTGTTTGATCCATTGACTCTAACTCTATCTCTTTACTTTGAACATTGCATCATATTGCCATATCATTTATATGCTTGGCTTGTTTGTGTGTGCCTCACTTGTGCTTAACCACGAGAGCTTCATATAGCACCTCAACTCTTATTCAGAGGAATCAAGAGGAGTTAGTCCAGAGCCCTTCATCGGGAATTCGGCTACACTCGTTGGTTGCACTAAGTGTAATTGCAATTAAGTTTTAATTTCCGCATTTGTGTTCATTAGATTAGCCGTACACCTATTCACCCCCCCTCTAGGTGTGCTTTCACTATAAATATGAGCCATTAGATTTATGAGTTTCCAAATAATAAATCATCTTATTCATAAGTGGATGCATGTGTGCCGGTAGCATATACAAAAGCATATGGATCGAATGAATAACATAAAACAACCAAATAGTAATAAGATTAGGAATGTGTGATATTTGGTCTCTCTTTTGTTCGGGTCCTGGTACTCACATATCAGACCCGGGTAAGTTCTACAGGGTGCGAACTCTAGTATGAACTATCGGTGATGTGAGACGCTGTAAAATAACAAATGGTACTGATTATTATTATTGGATAAATTAAAATGCAACACTTTTATATTCCAGTTATAGTGTTATACCCTGAGTTGACACCTTGCTTTATGACACATGATGATTACTCTAGATACACTATAGTTATGTTATTCTTAGGGCAACTCAAGTTGTATAAACTCAGATGATGGCGACATGAGATATGTGGTATATAGATGAGGGTTTCCTTGCTTGAATTATCCCCTTGACTTATCTGTCCCGTGAATCCATAATCGGAGCTTGTACAACTAGTTTTGTCCATACTTATATTTATTGCATGTTTAACTTACTTACCGCATATTTATATGTACCTATGCTCTTCATACTGCCTTCTATGCATGTTTTCAGTTTCAGATTCATCGATATATATGATTTACTGTCGTTCTTTTAATTTCCCTTATGTTATTTGTTATTACTTGTACCTGCATACTTGGACCACATCACTTGATCATGTACACATGTACCTGTTATGCACGCCATCTGGCATATTATATGTACTCGCAGGGTTGCGTCTGACAACCCTGGATTCTCATGTTCAGATCCTAGAGACCAGACCTTGGTGGCCTTGATTTAGCTGAGCAGAGTACGCAGCGGATCCTTCCGTGATGATCGAAGTGCAGCAGAAGCTTGGATCATCGCCGCAGCTCTTCCTCCCAGTTCCTCTCCTGTTTGGTTCTCGAGACCTCTCTTGCTTCTCGTGAGCACCTCTCACCTTTTGTATATCTCTTCATACGATGTACTTTTATATTTTCTGTGATGTAATATTCCTGTAATATTGTATCACTCTCTGTGATAACATGTACTTGTACTTTTCTGTTGGAATGTATATTACCACTGTGCTTCCGCACTCTGATTCTTGCTTGTACTAATACTTAGCGTATATACGTGAGGATATTTCCAACCTGCATATATACGTCGTAGTAACGTCTCAGTACCCGCGGGATCGGGGCGTCAAACCAAGTGTACCCCATTCCAGGACTGAGATTTCAGATATCACCTCCAATGAATCAACTCCTTCCCTAGAGTTAAAAGCCTTACCTGAACACCTCAAGTACGCCTAATTGGACGGAAGAGAAACCTTTCCAGTCATCATAGCATCCCATCTGACTGAGTAGCAAGAGGGCAGCTTGATGTTTATTCTGAAGAGACATAGGGAAGCCATTGGATGGACCATGAAAGATATCAAGGGGATAAGTCCAGTGTTTGGACACATATATTGCATAAACATTATTACATTCCTACATATATTCTATAATAAATCATTACAAACTCACTTATCTTAATGTCCTAATCCTTGCAGGAAGATAAAGAGAAGATAAACATGAATCCTATCCAAATAAACCCAAAAGTTCAAATCAAACAGGAATCAACTCAAATACAGAGAATCTTTAGTCTATCTTATCTGAGGATTGGATTTACCAGATAAGATAATACTATAAAAATTCAAAGAAAAAATGATTTTTGAAGACCCTATTGAGTTTGCTGAGGATAAATGGATAGAGAGAAGATCAACGGATGAGATGAAGCAATTTAGATTCGGATTCAGATTGGATACATTTTAGCATTTTAATCATAACATTCGCTACCAAATCTCAAATCCGATGATTCAAGATGATCCAGAAAGAAGATTTAAAGGGCTACAACTCTTACGTTGATCACTGTTTCGAATTCTATAATTTGATAAGTAATATTCAACAATCAACACGCCAATAAGCTGCAGATCAGAATTCTGCATTAATCAAGTTTGGAGATAAGGGGAAGATTGAAATTCAAAAATAGTCAACTCTTTCTATCTCCCTACGCTCTCCCTTATCACTATTTTCCTATAAATAACTGTATTTATTGAGAGAGAGAGAGGGAGTACAAGAAAGAGCTGAAAAGCCAGAAAAAGAGAGTTTGAGCGTTGTAATGCGAGATTGGAGAGGATCAAGGGCTTTGTATTTGATGCTTATTGAATTTCAATCTTCTCCTTATCTCCAAACTTGATTGTCTAGAATTCTGATCTGCAGCTTATTGGCGTGTTGATTGCTGAATATAGCTTATCAGATGATAGAATTCAAAACAGTGATCAACATAAGAGTTGTAGCCCTTTAAATCATCTTTCTGGATCATCTTGAATCATCAGATTTATGATTCGATAACGAAAGTTATTATTAAAATGCTAAACTGTATCCAATCTGAATCCAAATCTAAATTGCTTCATCTCATCTGTTGATCTTCTCTCTATCATTTATCCTCAGCAAACCCAATAGGGTCTACAAAAATTTATTTTTTCTTTGAATTTTTATAGTATTATCTTATCTGGTAAATTCAATCCTCAGATAAGATAGACTAAAGATTCTCTGAATTTGAGTTGATCCTGTTTGATTTGAACTTTTGGTTTTGTTTGGATAGGATTCATGTTTATCTTCTCTTTATCATCCGGCAAGGATTAGGACATTAAGACAAGTGAGTTTGTAATGATTTATTATAGAATATATGTAGGAATGTAATAATGTTTATACAATATATGTGTCCAAACATACCCCCAAACTTATCTTTTGCTCGTCCTCGAGCAAAATAAAACTAACCTAAGGTTTTTATTGGACCACTTTCGCAGGTCACGCGATTGCACTTAGCATGTGCAATAAGCCTTTAAACATCTAGGTTACCCCTAGAGTAGGAGTTGTAGTCTCCTGAGGGTTTTCAGTGCATTACACCCACAAAATCCATAAAGAAAAAAATAATTTGTTAGTATTTTTGAAAATACATTTTGAAAAGAAGAGGAAATATTTGAAGTATTTTTTTACAAGTATTAAGCAACTTGTAAGTTATAAGAGTATCGAATTATTCATCCTAGACTTAGCCTCTATTCAAATATTTGTTATTAATTAAGGTTAGAAATAAAATTGTATTCTCATCTAGTCTATTATTTTACCCTCAGTCATATGCATCTTGTTGAAAGTACACCTAGAGGGGGGGTGAATAAGTGTAAGGCTAATCAATTCAAAATCCAATGCAAAATAAAAATGATATGATGCAAACGATCACTCAAAGCAAGATTAGAAGTCGTATGCCCTGTGAAGGGTTCTGAACTTCTTCCTCGTGATTCCTCTAGATAAGAGTTTGAGGTGCTCAATGCAATCTTGTTGTAAGAGTATAGATCGCCAATAGATGAATGAAAATAAAGTAGATAAGAGAGATAAGAAATCAATCGCAAACAAAGAGATTGGTTTCGAGGTTTGAGCCACCGCTCTACGTCCCCGCCTTCACCCAGAAGGATTTCCGATCCACTAAAATTTTCACAAAGGATTACATTCACTAGAGAGTACCCAACTCCTCAATCACACTCCTCTAATCCAGAGGTAGCATAGCAACAATTACAATAAGTACTGGATGATCAAAAGACCACAAACTCTTTCTTGAAAAACTTTCTTTACAAAAACCCTAGAGAATAATATATAAGATTGTAGCTCAAGGTTTTGTAAGTGATATAAAAACAGAAGAGAGATTTTAAGAACCAAAAACTTTCAGAAAACTTTTAAAAATAATAGCCCAAAACTTAAACAAAAGCTCTTTCTCAAGAAAACTCGAAACTTTTGATCTTTGAATTTGTTGTTCTGAAAATCTCTACCCTAATGACCCCTTTATATAGGATTTAGGAAGAGTAAACATAGAAAACTTTTACCTGAATGAAAAAGGAAGAAATTGACCCTCGAATACAGCTAGCCATGTTTTTTTTAAACTTAAACACGTTTAAAAACATGTTAAAATCAGCCTCCAGAAAATTAGCCATTACTGCCAATCTGGCAGATTGGTCAACTTTGAGCACATTTTTCAGGCTGCAAACGTCTGAATTCAGAATAGGTATATAGGAATAATTTGTAAATATTTAAGTCTTCTTTTTAATTCAACTGAAATAAACTCAATATCATTTTGTATTAGAAAGTTATCAATAAAACACTGATAGGTGTCAAATCAGAAACTGTAAGCTGTTTTCAGAACAAGAATAGAGTTCAACCAAATATTTGACATCTTTAACATTTGAATCTGAAAATGATTATTGAATATGAAATTTAGGTCTGAAAGTTATCTTTGAAATGCATGTTAAATCATGTTATTTTAATTTAAGAATAAAAAGTTATGATAACAAATATAAAAGGATGTCAAGCAGATCAGCAGAATTAAAACTGGTTCAAATCTAAATCCCGATATATGTACTTGAAATCCAAAACCGGTTAAACTAAAAACCAAATATATTGAATTTGTGTGTGTGTATTTGAGCTTCAAACGTATATACTATTCTTTAACAAAACAAACTATATGAGTCTACAAGTAGGAGTCTCTGATAGTTGATGTTGAGCAACATTTGAGCTAGACCCTAATTTCACATACTTGAGAACTCTTGAGTCATCAATATCTGTATCAACCTGAAATTCATTCTTGAACTTCTATTAGTACCAAATAGTTTTTATATGATTTGCTATCATCAAAACACATAACCCGGGGATTGTAACCTTTGGGCCAACAATCTCCCCCTTTTTGATAATGACAAAACATAAAAGCTATAAAACAAAATATAGGAGGGAGGTAAAAGCTCCCCCTCAAATGATGCTCTATTTTATCAAGTATAAAACATGAAAACATATACATATATGAACATGTACAAAATATGAAACCTACATATATGAGATAAATATGTACAAAACATGAACATGTACAAAACATGAAAACATATACATATATGAGCATGTACAAAACATGAAACCTACATATATGAGATAAACATGTACAAAACATGAACATGTACAAAACATGAAACCACCAATACTTCTCCCCTTTTATCATATACATCAAAAAGGGTTATGAAACAATCAATAAACAATATATGCATAAACAAGATATAAACATGCATATATGATACATAAACTCAAATATCTCTTCCTCTTTTTGTCAATTCATCAACAAAGGGGCTAAGAAAAAAACAATCAATTGTCATATCATCAAATCTTAAAAACCAAAACTTAAGGTTTTATTTTATACCAATTTAAAATTTTTAATAAACATATTGATACAAATTGAAAAATATTGATACTAAGTAAAGGTAAAAATCAAATTTTTAGATAAACACTAAAATTATTTTGCAATAAGGATACCAAAGAGAGAATAATACCAATTTAAGATCATTGATACTAGTATTGGAAATGTTAGCATATATCAAATCAAAGTATTTTACATCATAAATGGTGGGAGTAAGATACAATTTAAAAATAAAACTGATACAAATTGAAAATACAACCAATACCAATTTTACATAAAACCGATTTAAAAATAAAATTTTCTCCCCCTTTATGAAATACTAAAAGAAACAATGCATAAGCTTGTAATAGATACTAATTAAAAATAATTGACATGATGAACTAAATCAAGCTTAGCAAACATAATTTGTGCTTTTTCAAAAAAAATGTAAAGACATGTGAAACAAGCACAATCAATCATATATATGTATGTATGGATATACCAATTGAAATATGAGGCATACATATATAGAAAACACATATGAGTATAAAACATATGAAATATCAATTTTGATACCAATAGAAATATAATGAGGATCAAGTGTATAACTCATACCTACCACCCTTATCATGCACAAGTTTAAAAGATATTCAAGAAGGGTATACATGGCATGATCGCCCATCCAACCCCCTTAGAAGGTAGGGGTTTTCAAAAATCATGATTTGAAAGTAAATAGGCATAGTTTGAAAATTCTACCATTTGAATAATAGAAACTAGTTTTAAAGATATTTTTAAAAACTAGTAAGAAATCCTTCAAAATATGAAACCAAATCATACATCCATGAAAACATGAAAATCACATAATAATTGACACTCAAAGTCTATAAAGCATATATATGCTCATGAAAATAAAGTCATGAGTAAATACCAAATATAGAGTGTAAGAATCATGTAATCAACAAAATCATGAAAATAAGGCATTTAAGCTCAAATCAAATTCCTTTACAAACATGAAAAACATAAAAGTTTAATTTTCATCAAAACAAAACAAACCTCAAATATGTATGTTTTGTATAAACTAGAGTATACATACTTATCTAAGCATAAACGAGTCCACAACAGTATATCGCATGAAGGTAAGTGGCTCAAAGATATACATGTATATCTATTAGTTTAGACAAAAGTAACATATACATGAAGCTAACATATTATCATGAAACCATGTGCAAAAATAGAAAATACAAGTGTAAATGAGAGAATCATCAAAACTAGACTATACAAGTACATGTAATGAGTATAAGTGAGCAATGAAGCACAAACATATAATAACCAAGTGTAGCTCACTACCTGTACAAGTATATACATAAGTTTTATTGAAAAGTATATTTAAACAAGTAATCAAAATCATGAAGTACAAAATCAAGCACATAAACCAAAACATGAATCTAAACGTGATCAATCATAATGAGCATTGAAACCAAAACATGGTAAAAACATTTATATGAAAGCATGTGAATAAAATAGGAGTTAGAGATTGTTATCAAAACTAATAGGGTAATCTCTTAGTCTCCAAACCAAGATGGTCCTCCCACCAAACATCCTTGAAAGTGATGCATCCAATATAGTGTCAATTAAGCACAAATGCATCCACCATCAAGGCACCATTACTCTCACGTTAAGTGAGAGCCCACACCTACATCAAATACAATAGGGGGGATTTGGTACCCATATCTTATTGGGTCCATGGGAGTTAGCACCTTCCTAAACTAAACATGATTATTAGTACCATTTATACGATCATAACAACATTTAGCTAGATGACCATTTCGGCCACAATAACTACATTTATAAGATCTCCCATACTTGAAAGCATGATGTGCATGATGAACATGTGGTTTATGATCATGCTTAGTGTGTGTGTGAGCATGTGTAGTATGAATGTGTTTCTTTAAAGAATTTTCCTTGAAAACATGTCTTCTAATTTAGCTTTGTTAAACTCACATTTCTTTCAAATATTTCCAAATTGTTGATTTTAGTTTTTAAGATAGAAATTTCATTTTCATCAATCTTGGGAAACTTAGCTTTACATGAAATCTTGTATGCATCAAAATCTCTTTGTGTTGAAATAATAGTCGAAGATAATTCATCCTTTCTTTTATAAGAATAGCAATTTGGTTGTTAAGCATTTCATTTTCCTTTTTTAATTTAAACAATCTTTCTTCTTAGAATCATAATTTTTGAAAGTTCAATGAAAGCTTGTAATAACTCTTCTTTATTTATTTCAATATCATCATAAGATGGTTCGGACGTTACCTTAGGTGTGTTTGTCATGAAACACATGTTAGCCGTGTCAACTTCATCTTCGGATTCACTTTCCGAATCCCTAGTGACTTTAAACGCCTTCTTTATAAACAGCTTCTTTTGCTTCATGGAGGAAGATATCTTGTTCTTGAAATCTGAACATTCGGTCATGATGTGTCCAGGTTTCCGACAGTTGTAGCATGTGATCTTCTTCTCCTCCTTCCCTTCCCGTCGCTTTCTGTGGTTGAGCTTTTTCTTGTGGTACATTCTTTTTACATTTCCCAGAAGAAGAGATAGCTCTTCATCTTCTTCTTCATCTTCTTCATCGTCGGAAATGGTGGAGGTAGAATTGAAAGCAATAGACTTTTTCTTTTGAGGTGTCGTTTCTTCTCTAGCCTTTTTCTCCATCTCATGAGTCTTAAGGTTACCAATAAGACTGATGAGCTACATCTCGTCTTTGTCGTTCAATTCCTTCAAGGTGGTAGCTTTGATTTCCCCTGATGAAGGGAGTGCACGAATCACCTACGCACCTTTTGGTCGTTGTTGATTTCATCACCTAGAGAAGCAAGAGCATTTGTGATTTTAGTAAACTTAGTAATCATATCATCAATAGATTCATTTTCTTGCATTTTAAAACTTTCATATTGGGAACGCAAGAGATCAATTTTAGCTCTCTTGACTTGTGATGTTCCCTCATGAGTGACCAATAAGTGTTGCCAAATCTCATAGGCAGATTTGCAATGGATAACCCGTGTTAAGTCATCCTCATTTAATGCTAAAAGTAAGGCATTTTGAGCCTTCGAATTTGCATCAACTTCTTGGAGGTAAGATCGGACTAAGTATCCTCCTCACTTATGGGCGCACTATAGGCATTGGTCAAAGACTTAGCAACTCGGCTACCTAGAGATTGTAAAAATATGTTCATCCTAACTTTCCATATGGGAAAGTTGACTCCATCAAATTTGGATGGGGTCTTAATATTATCGGCCATCTTTACTAGTGGATGAGTGAAGATATGAAAATAGTGATTAGCAACTTATAGGATCTCTCTAAGGATGTAAAGCTAAAAAGTAGAGTCCTATCTCTGATACCAATTGAAATTACACCTAGAGGTGGGGTGAATAGGTGTAAGGCTAATCAATTTAAAATTCAATGCGAAATAAAAATGATATGATGCAAACAATCACTCAAAGCAAGATTAGAAGTCGTATGCCCTGTGAAGGGTTCTGAACTTCTTCCTCATGATTCCTCTAGATAAGAGTTTGAGGTGCTCAATGCAATCTTGTTGTAAGAGTATAGATCGCCAATAGATGAATGAAAATAAAGTAGATAAGAGAGACAAGAAATCAATCGCAAACAAAGAGATTGTTTCGAGGTTCGAGCCACCGCTCTACGTCCCCGCCTTCACCCAGAAGGATTTCCGATCCACTAGAATTTCTACAAAAGATTACATTCACTAAGGAGTACCCAACTCCTCAATCACACTCCTCTAGTCCAGAGGTAGCGTAGCAACAATTACAATAAGTACTGGATGATCAAAAGACTACAAACTCTCTCTTGAAAACTTTCTTTACAAAAACCCTAGAGAATAATATATAAGATTGAAGCTCAAGATTTTGTAAGTGATATAAAAATAGAAGAAAGATTTTAAAAACCAAAAACTTTCAGAAAACTTTTGAAAATAATAGCCCAAAACTTAAACAAAAGCTCTTTCTCAAGAAAACTTAAAACTTTTGATCTTTGAATTTGTTGTTGTGAAAACCTCTGCCCTATTGACCCCTTTATATAGGATTTAGGAAGAGTAAACGTAGAAAACTTTTACCTGAATAAAAGAGGAAGAAATTGACCCTCTAATACAGCTAACCATGTTTTTTTTAAACTTAAACATGTTTTAAAAACATGTTAAAAATCAGCCTCCAGAAAATTAGCCATTACTGCCAATCTGGCAGATTGGTCAACTTTGAGTACATTTTTCAGGCTGCAAACGTCCGAATTCAGAATTAGGTATATAGGAATAATTTGTAAATATTTAAGTATTCTTTTTAATTCAACTGAAATCAACTCAATATCATTTTGTATTAGAAAGTTATCAATAGAATATTGACAAGTGTCAAATCAGAAACTGTAAGCTGTTTTCAGAACAAGAATAGAGTTCAACCAAATATTTGACATCTTTAACATTTGAATCTGAAAATGATTATTGAATAATACATTTAGGTCTGAAAGTTATTTTTTAAATGCATATTAAATCATGTTATTTGAATATAAGAATAAAAAGTTATGATAACAAATATAAAAGGGTGTCAAGCAGATCAGCAGAACTAAAACTTGTTCAAATCTAAAACCCGATATATGTACTTAAAATCCAAAACTGGTTAAATCAAAAACTAAACGTATTGAATTTGTGTATGTGTATTTGAGCTTCAAATGTATATACTATTCTTTAACAAAGCAAACTATATGAGTCTACAAGCAGGAGTCTCTGATAGTTGATGTTGAGCAATGTTTGAGCTAGACCCTAATATCACATACTTGAGAACTTGATTGGTCGCTAATGTTGCATATTTAAGTGTCATTCTCCATACTTATTATAGAATAAATCTTTGCATTGTCCTAATTAATTGTTTAATTTATTTGTAGGCCCATTCTTTAAGGAGATGAAGAGAAATGAGCCCAAAGCCCACCAAAATTCTGAATTAAATCAGAGTTAATTCACACTCAGTAAATCAGGGCAAAATCAAGAGGTTGAAAACTGGTTGAGAAGAATCCTCTCAGAATCGATCGGTTGAAGCAAAGATCAAGCAAGTTTGATTCAGATTCTGACTGGATACATTTTAGTATTCGAAGCATAACTTTTGCTACAAAATCTCAATTCTGATGATTCAAGATGATCCAGAAAGCAGACTGACAGAGCTACAAATCTCATGTTGATCATTTTTTCTGATTCTATCAGTTGTTAAGTGATATTCAGCAATCAACACGCCAACAAACAGCAGATCAGAACTGAATATCCACCTCTACCCCTCCATTTCTCCTATAAATACCTGCACTCAAAGGCAAAAGGGAGGACCATGCAGATTAGGGTTTAGCCTAGTTTTAATTCTTTGTAGTTTAGGTTTTTCTTTTCTTTTTATGTAATTGGTATGTAACTTAGGGTAGAAGAAGATTCATGTAAGTAAGAGAGAGAGGCTGATGTTGAGAGTGACACCGACGATGTACCCTCCTCCTTTCTTTCATTGTCTCTGCAATTAATAAAGGTAAAAATTCTTTTTATGTTCGTCTTATATTTTGTTTCATCTTCCTCTTCTACTTTACGTTGGTTGTTGTTGTTGAGCTTACAAGTGAATTCCAAGCAAGTGTAACCAAGCTACGTGAGAGCCAGCGATCGTTCATGAAGACCTTCTCCTCTCCAAAGATCCGCATCACTTCGTTCTTGCGAGGCTTGACGATATAATGTGCACGGGGACTGAGCTCGAGCTTATGATCTATGCGTTGAACGCCTCCGAAGCGAAGGTAGGACATGCAACGGTTTCCAGGTAAGTCATCACTAAACCTAGGTAAGTATTTCTTCATTTTCTTTTCTTTCTCATTTCTGTAAAGTATATCACCATCTCTTCCAACTATTCTTCTCAACTCACTCCATTTGTACATAGCCGTTCTTTTTATCGTTTTCTGATTTTTCTCCACTTTCTACTCTACCACTTTCTTCTAACTTTAACAACTTTCTTTTTCATTTCTTAACTTTAAAAACAGAAGAAGAACTTTCGTTTAACGATTTCAATAAAACTGTAAAAAGCTTCCATCGCAAACCCTCCTTGTGGATCACGACCCGCATAGCCACTTGCTATAGCGGAAGAATTGAGCACTTGCACAAGTTTATTATTAGATCTGAAATTCCGTATTTTTTGTGCAGGTTTAGCATCAATCAAATTTTGGCGCCGTTGCCGGGGAGGGTAACAGTATCATGTTTTTATTGAAATCTGAATTTTTCTTGAAAATTTTTAGAACTGAAACGAATTTTCTTCTCTGTTGCAGGTTACAGGGCAAGAAAAGCAGGAAATCAAGTTTGCAGTAACATACAAGTGGCCTTGGGCCTCTGCTGTAAAAAGCAGAGACCCATTGCCCTCTGAATTGCCGCGTTTCCACGGCAAAAGCCGCGGATCCGCGGCAAGGACGAGCTGACTACTAACAGATTTTTGCAGGGCTGCTTAGTTTGCAATTTCTAGTTTGTTGCAATTCTTTATTTCTTATATGCCATCACAAAAACCTGCTAATAATCAACAGTAAAACGTTAGTTGCAAAAGTTAAAAATTGATTAGAAGTTTGCATTTTAGGCACGCGTTCTTTTCAATTCCTTTATCTTTACTGTTGAAGAGTGCTGGAGCAAGGTACGTCTGTATTGCATGTAGAATAGGAATCATCTCTTGCTTGATTTTCATGCTTTGAGTGAATCCTAGTTATATATCTTGTACACTTGCACAATCCAATCTTAAGGGCACTAACCCATAACAAGATAAGGTGGGGATTTAATCACCCTTCCTTAGCCCAAAAATCATATTCCAAGCACTCACTAACCCAAGCCTAACTAAAAAAAGAGTAGACGTTGGCCCTAGGGACATCTCGGACTCAATTAAGAGATTATCCTAAGGGGGAAAATGTTGGAATCTGACTCTTGCAAAATCAGTGTCAAGGAAAGGGATTGAGGGCCGAAAGCCCGAAGTGCGGTGGTTATTTAATTAAGGAACGTCTTTTGACGGAAAACCTCCCACTAAACTTGCCCTGACCTGGCTGATTAGCTTGTGGTCAAAGTCTACATTGGACCTCCTGTGGAAAGTCTAACCAGTTAGGAGTCGTCTAGGTCCTAAGTCTACCCTAACTTAGGCTAGAATTTTTTTTGTTTGTTTGTTTGTTTGTTTTTTTTGTGTTTGTATTCTATTGTGTGATATGGACTATAACAATAATTTTTTCAACTTTAATAATGATCCATATTACACATCGAAGTCTTTTTCGGATATTACCAATCCGGCATATCACAACTTTGACCAACCTAGTGTGCCGGATTGGTCTTATCCGAATCAATATGACCCATACCCCCCATCTAATAACTATAATTTCCATAATGATTTCAACTCTTCACCGAGTCAGTGGGGATTCAACTCCCCCGAGCATAATTTCCAACCATCTTGTCCTCCTTCTCCACCTAGTCCACAATATGTTCCAGATTCATACTCAGTTCCACCCGTCCAAAATAGGAAACCATCAATTAGGGAAATGAGTATGCGTGAGTCCAAACACACATCCCAAAATATGATGGACTCACAATTCCAAGACAATTCTTCATCTTTTCATCAAACCAATAAACATATCACCAATGAAGAGATGCTTGAATTCATGACTCAGGCTCAAAATGCTAGAAATCGTGACATAGATATGATGGTCGAATGTCTACGTTCCACCGTCCTGATGTCACTAACCATTCTGTTAAAGCCGATGAGTCATGTGGTTTTGGAAATCAAGATTCTATTTCAGAACAACCATTTGAACTTGCCCAAACTCCAAATGATATTGATAGTTTGGCTAGTTTCCCTTTTCCTGAAATAGAACTTGAAAATGATTATGATCCTGAACCCCAACTTAGTGATTCAATTTTACTTCCTGATTCGATTATGACTCCGGTATCTTCACCTGATTTCGATCTTTTCCCCGAGTCAACATTGGATCATGTGCCTATTCATCATGAAATTGAATCCCCCATCTTTGAGGATCATATTGAACTTGACCAATTATACACTTTTGAAGATCCTATTGACAAATTGGCAAGTTCTCATTTCTATGATATTGAGATCAATGAGATATGTGACCTAGACTCTCAAATTTGTGATCCAGTTCATCTTTCTAAATCAATATTGACTCCTGTTTTATTACCAAACTTGAATAATATTCTAGAGTCAGTTTTGATTCCATCACCTATCATCCCTGAACTGGAATCACCCAAATTAGGTCACATTCTATTGTTGGAAAACACATGTGGACTTGAGTTTCAATTTCTTGACTTGGACCCAATTTCTAAACCTATTTCGACTCTTGAACCTTTACTTGACTTAAGTCACCTTCCTGAGTCGGTATTAGTTCCTGTCCTTCATGAGTCCAAGTCAACTGTTCTATCATTTCATACTCCATTCTGGGACGAGGTGGTTGACAAATTTGACTCCGAAATTAATTATGGATTATGGAAATTAGATGGGGTTAAATTTTTAATAAAAATCCTTCATGGATATATCTTTTTAATGGGTTATATTAAAGATAGTGCTGGTGGGTTCCTTCGAGACCCAAGAAAAGTTGATTGGGCCGCGTTTCGTGGACCAATCAGACCACCACCGGAACCACCACCTTAAGGTAACATTTTCCTTCCCTTTCTTCTTTTTCATGCATCTATGCATTAATTCATACATTGAGGACAATGCATGAGATAGGTGTGGGGGAGGTTCTAACATAACTTTGAAAAATAAAAAAATAAAAAAAATATATATTAACATTTTCTTTACTTTTAAAAACTTTTTAAAAATGGAAACAATACTTTGACATATCTTTTGTAAGAAATTAAGTTAATTTTAAGGAATAGGAAAATCTAAATTAGGATTTCTTATACTTGGTCAAAATAAGATTATTTGTTTGATTTTAGGGTTAGGAAGATAATTTGTCAAAGTAATTTAGTCTTGATCTTTACCTTGATGAAATATGCACACTTCATACACGTACACACTTAGGGTTCAAAAACAAAGACTCTCATGCCTTATATAAAAAAAAAAGAAAAAAAAAAGAAAAAAAAATTAAACAAATCTAATTATTGATTAGCTAGATGCTTTGGCCTAAGCAAGCCTTAGTATTTACGCGAAAGATGATTAGATAAGTTTGAAAAGAAAAAAATATATAAAAAAATCCTCTGATTAAGCTGGGTATTTGTGCCTAATAAAGCATAAGTGTTCACGCCTAAAAGAGGTTCATATAATAAAATCCTTAGTTTCGTGGCTTTTTTGCTCGAGTCCTTAAGTCCTAGGGGTGTCTTCTCACCTGGTGCCCTAAGACCGTCTGGTTTGGGAGTCATCGATTAAAGGCTCGTTACATGGGCAGATTAGAAAGCCTAAACTAAGGAATAATACCATCAAAAATATATATATAAATAAATAAGGCATAAGAGTTAGAGTTAATGAACCCTTAGTCAAAATTTTCACAATCACAAGTGCATATGACTTAGGGTAAAGTAATAGACTAGATGAGAAGTACAATTTGACTCCTTACTTTAAATTGATAACAAATTTTTGAATAGAGACTAAGTTTAGGAATGAAAATTTCAGTTTTCCTATAACTTATAGATTGCTTAGATCTTACAATTATATTTCAAATATTTTTCCTTTCAAAAGCTTTCAAAAATACTAACTCTTTATTTCCCTTTCTTTATGGATTTTGTGGGTGCAATCCGCTGAAAACCCTCACGAGACAAAACTCGTCCTCTAGGGAAAACTAGAGGTTTAACGGCTTGTTGCACATGCTCAGTGCAATCGCGCGACCTGCGAAAGTGGTCTAATAATCCTTAGTATAGTTTAGTCGTTTTGCTCGAGGACGAGCAAAAGATAGGTATGGGGGTGTGATTGGTCGCTAATGTTGCATATTTAAGTGTCATTCTCCATACTTATTATAGAATAAATCTTTGCATTGTCCTAATTAATTGTTTAATTTATTTGTAGGCCCATTCTTTAAGGAGATGAAGAGAAATGAGCCCAAAGCCACCAAAATTCTGAATTAAATCAGAGTTAATTCACACTCAGTAAATCAGGGCAAAATCAAGAGGTTGAAAACTGGTTGAGAAGAATCCTCTCAGAATCGATCGGTTGAAGCAAAGATCAAGCAAGTTTGATTCAGATTCTGACTGGATACATTTTAGTATTCGAAGCATAACTTTTGCTACAGAATCTCAATTCTGATGATTCAAGATGATCAAGAAAGCAGACTGACAGAGCTACAAATCTCATGTTGATCATTTTTTCTGATTCTATCAGTTGTTAAGTGATATTCAGCAATCAACACGCCAACAAACAGCAGATCAGAACTGAATATCCACCTCTACCCCCTCCATTTCTCCTATAAATACCTGCACTCAAAGGCAAAGGGAGGACCATGCAGATTAGGGTTTAGCCTAGTTTTAATTCTTTTTAGTTTAGGTTTTTTCTTTCTTTTTATGTAATTGGTATGTAACTTAGGGTAGAAGAAGATTCATGTAAGTAAGAGAGAGAGGCTGATGTTGAGAGTGACACCGACGATGTACCCTCCTCCTTTCTTTCATTGTCTCTGCAATTAATAAAGGTAAAAATTCTTTTTATGTTCGTCTTATATTTTGTTTCATCTTCCTCTTCTACTTTACGTTGGTTGTTGTTGTTGAGCTTACAAGTGAATTCCAAGCAAGTGTAACCAAGCTACGTGAGAGCCAGCGATCGTTCATGAAGACCTTCTCCTCTCCAAAGATCCGCATCACTTCGTTCTTGCGAGGCTTGACGATATAATGTGCACGGGGACTGAGCTCGAGCTTATGATCTATGCGTTGAACGCCTCCGAAGCGAAGGTAGGACATGCAACGGTTTCCAGGTAAGTCATCACTAAACCTAGGTAAGTATTTCTTCATTTTCTTTTCTTTCTCATTTCTGTAAAGTATATCACCATCTCTTCCAACTATTCTTCTCAACTCACTCCATTTGTACATAGCCGTTCTTTTTATCGTTTTCTGATTTTTCTCCACTTTCTACTCTACCACTTTCTTCTAACTTTAACAACTTTCTTTTTCATTTTCTTAACTTTAAAAACAGAAGAAGAACTTTCGTTTAACGATTTCAATAAAACTGTAAAAAGCTTCCATCGCAAACCCTCCTTGTGGATCACGACCCGCATAGCCACTTGCTATAGCGGAAGAATTGAGCACTTGCACAAGTTTATTATTAGATCTGAAATTCCGTATTTTTTTGTGCAGGTTAGCATCAATCAGAACTCTTGAGTCATCAATACCTGTATCAACCTGAAATTCATTCTTAAACTTCTATTAGTGCTAAATAGCTTTTATATGGTTTGTTATCATCAAAAACATAACCCGGGGATTGTAACCTTTGGGCTAACACTTGTGACTGTGAATATTTTGACTAAGGGTCCTTCAACTCTAACTCTTATGCCTTTTTTGTGTATATACTGGTTGTAATATTCCTTAGCTTTCTAAGGCTTTCTAATTTGCCCATGTAATGAGCCTTACTCGGTGACTCTCAAACCGGACGGTTTTAGGGCACCAGATGAAAAAAACACCCCAAGAACTTAGGATTCGAGCAAATAAGGCCACAAAACTAAGGATTTATTGGTGATATGAACCTCTTTTAGGCGTGAATAATCATGCTTTATGAGGCACAAAAATTCAGCTTAATCAGAGGATTCTTATCTATATAATATATATATATATATATATATATATATATATATATATATATATATATATATATATATATATATATATATTCTTCTCTCTCTTTTTTCCCCTTCTTTTTTTTAAGGCATAAGAATCTTTGTTTTGAACCCTAAGTATGTAAGTATATAAAAGATGCATATTTTATCAAGGTAAAAATTAAGACTTGATTACATTTTCAATTTTTTCTTCCTATCCCTAGAAATTAAACAAATATTCTTATTTCAACCAAGTATAAGAAATCCTAATTATGATTCTCTTATTCCTTAAAATTAACTTAATTTCTTGCAAAAATAAGTCAAAGTATTATTTTCTTTTTCAAAAAGATTTTTTGTAACAAAAAAAATGTTTTTTAATATTTTTTATTTTTAATCTTTTTTATTTATTTTATTTTATTTTTAGAAAACCTAAAAGAAAACCTATGTTAGCCCTCCCCCACACTTATCTCAAGCATTGTCCTCAATATATGAATGAATGCATAGTATGCTGCAAATGTAAGAATGTGAAGGGTAGATAGTACCTGATGAGGACGAGTGGATGTCATCCATCATTGTCTAGTTAAGAGAAAAATATAAAAGTTATAATATATAAATGGATCCCTAATATGTATAGAGATCATTCCTGATAGACAAGATCTTCCAGAAGGATTTCCTCCACTTCTGGCTCAGATACTCACGGTATAGTTTTAAACGATGGCCATTTACTTTAAAAGTGGTACCATCCGTGGTATTATGGACCTCAACTGCACCATGTGGGTGTACCTTATGAACAATGTCTGGACCGGTCCAACGGGATTTCAGTTTTCCCGAAAAGAGATGTAGATGGTAATTGTACAGCAAGACTTTTTATCCTGGCTAAAATTCCTTCTGAGTTATGATCCTATCATGCATAATCTTCATACGATCCTTGTACCATTTTGAACAGTCATATGCATCGTTCCTTATCTCTTCAAGCTCATCCAGCTGAAGTTTTCTAGACTCTCCTGCCTTGTCTAGATCAAAATTTAAGCGTTTGATTGCCCAGTATGCTTTATGTTCTAACTCGACAGGAAGATGGCAAGCCTTGCCATAAACTAACCTATATGGAGACGTTCCAATAGGAGTTTTGAATGTAGCTCTATATGCCTATAAGGCATCAGTCAGGCGAAAAGACCAATCTTTCTAGTGGTGTTCACAGTCTTCTCTAGAATGGTCTTGATGGATCAATAGTTCAATATATAATTCACTTAACCGATGAAGCGATTCCCAAGAGGGACCCACAACTCAGGCTTAACCCACTAATGCAAGAGGCTGTAAAAATGAAAATTCTGAAACTATAGACAATGGGATCATTTATCCCATTTCTGATAGCCAATGGGCAAGCCTGGTTAATGCGGTCCCCAAGAAAGCTGGTTTTACAATGGTAACGGTGGTAGAGAATGAGCAGAAAGAGTTAGTGCAAACACGACTGCCTACCAAGATTCGTGTTTGTATTGACTATAGAAAGTTGAATGCAACCACTCATAAGGAACATTTCCCGCTACCCTTCATCGACCAAATGCTTGAACGATTGGTTGGACATGAGTACTACTGTTTCCTGGATGGGTACTCGGGATACATTCAGATCCCCATTGCTGCAGAAGACTAGGAGAAGACTACGTTCACCTGCCCATTTGAAACCTTCGCATACCGACGCATGCCCTTTGGATTATGCAAAGCTCCTGCGACATTCCAATGGTGCATGCTCAGTTTGTTTCCCGACATGGTGGAACGTTTTCTTGTGATTTTCATGGATGACTTCTCCATCTACGGAGATTCATTTGAACAATATCTTCATCATCTTGAGCTGGTTCTGCAAAGATGCAAGGAAAAAAACTAACTTTGAACTGGGAGAAATGTCATTTCATGGTGAGACAGGAGATTGTTTTAGGCCATGAGATTTCTAGGAAAGAAATTAAAGTGGACAAGGCAAAATTAAAAGTGATTGCTAAGCTTCCACCACCCAAAAGCATCAAAAATATTAGATCCTTTCTAGGACATGCTGGGCTCTACTGACGGTTCATTAAGAATTATAGCAAAATCGCTAGGCCCTTAACCAACCTGCTCGCAAGGGACGTGCCTTTTGATTTTAATGATGAATGTTTAAAGTCATGGAAGAAACTTAAGGTAAACCTGAAACATGGTAGAAGCTTAAGCTAAACCTTGTATCTGTGCCTATTATTTCTGCTCTTAATTGGGCACAACCGTTTGAAATCATGTGCGATGCCTCCAATTTTGTTATCGGTGTTGTTCTAGGATAGTGCATCAACAATAGGCAGCACGTGATTTACTACTCGAGTAGGACCTTGAATGACGCCTAACAGAATTATACACCACTGAAAAGGAATTCTTGGCCATTGTCTTTGCGTTAGAAAAGTTTCAGCCTTACTTGTTAGGATCGAAGACGGTGATTTTCACGGATCACTCGGCATTGAAATACCTCATGACCAAGAAGGAAGTAAAAGCCTGATTAATTCGATGGATCCTTCTGCTTCAAGAATTTGACCTGGAAATTCAGGATAAATGAGGTATAGAAAATGTGGTCGCTAATCATCTATCACGAATTCCGAACGCACCTCTCATACAAGCTCCGATCAATGAGGATTTCCCAGACGAGCACATCCTGGCCATTTTCAAGGAACCCTAGTATGCGAACATAGTCAATTACCTGGCCACTGGACAATTACCCGCTGACTGGACAAAGCAATACTAGTGTCGTTTCTTTGCCCAGGTACGTTACTTCTTCTGAGAAGAGCCTTATCTTTTTAAATATTGTCCAGACCAGATTATTCGACGATGCATACCAGAGGAAGAACAGAGGAGTGTGCTTAGCTTTTGCCATGAACTTGCATGCGGCGGACATTTTGGTCCTCGCAAAACCGCTGAGAAAGTTTTACAAAGTAGGTTTTACTGGCACACTTTGTTCAAAGACTCATTCCACTTTTGCAAGTCATGTACAAATTATCAGAAAATTGAGAAAATTTTGAGAAGAGACATGATGCCCCTGAACTCGATTCTTGAAGTCGAAAGTTTTGATGTTTGGGGTATCGACTCCATAGGACCATTCCCAAATTCATTCGGCAACGGTTCATCTTGGTTGCTGTGAATTACGTCTCTAAATGGGTAGAAAATATACCAACTAAGACCAATGACAACAAAGTGGTTGTCAAATTCCTCAAGAAAAATATCTTCTCCCGTTTCGACACCCCTAGAGCGATAATTAGTGATAATGGATCACATTTTTCTGCAATAGAGTCTTTGAATCTCTGATGCGAAAATATTCCATCAATCACAAGTTATCCACTCTGTATCATCCCCAAACAAATGGGCAAGTCGAAGTGACCAATCGACAACTCAAGCTCATTTTGGAAAAGACTGTTGGACAAAACTGAAAGGAATGATCGGTCAAGCTAACGATGCATTGTTGGCTTACCGCACTACTTTTAAGATAGTCCTGGGTTGTCTCCTTACAGAATCATTTTTGGAAAAGCCTGTCACCTGCCAGTCGAGTTAGAACACCGAGCCTATGGGCTATTAAGCAACTCAATTTTGATCTGACCAAAGCCGGTGAACTAAGGAAACTGCAGATCTCAGAGTTGGAGGAGATACGGATGAGGCTTATGAGAATGCACAGATTACAAAGTGCAGAACTAAAATTTTTCATGACCAGATTATCAGCCGGAAAAACTTTGCCCCGGAGATAAGGTTTTGCTATACAACTTGAGGCTTCACATTTTCGCGAGGAAGTTGAAAACTTGTTGATCTGGACCATTCATTGTGCGCACTGTCTTCCCACACGGCGTTGTGGTTATTGTTGATCCTAAGAGTAATACGGAATTCAAAGTAAATGGGTAAAGATTGAACCACTGAGCCTGCGTCCCAGGCTGAAATTGTGTTGAGTCTTTCACTCTGTCATACACCTGACCATCACCATCACACACCACACCAAAAAAAAATGTAAATAACAATTTCTTTATACTTATTGTTTATATGCTCACCCCTTATATACTTGTCTATACCTTTTTTCGAACATTTCTTCTTCTCCCTCTCCCTTAGTCTATTCGCACTTGGCCAGCCCGAGTCGACGGAGACGGTGATATCTTTTCTCCCCTTATTTATTGCATTTGCATTTATATGACTAGCATTGAGGATAATGCATTAGATAGGTGGGGGGTGCTAACATTCTTTCTTTTCTTTTACTTAAAAAAACACACTTCTGAATGAAAAATGAATTTTTATACTCTTTATAAAAAATCAAAAGGTTGTAAGAATTAAGGGAACCTTATTAATGAATCTTTATTTTTGCCTAAATAAATAAGAAACATTGATTTGACTAAGAGTTGAGAGGGACAAAAAAATAACTCATACCTTTTATTTAGCCTTAGTAGAATATGCATAAACCACACACACACGCTTGGGATTTAGAGACACAACTTTGAAAAAAAAAAGAGAGAGAGAGAGAGAACCAATAAGTTGGATAATTGTGCCTCAAGAAGCATGATTACTCACGCC